>JABASI010002547.1:0-19328 GCA_019776505.1 Tomocerus nigrus
CTAAGTCCTCGTTAATCCAGCTCGTGAACTCCCCCAATATATCGGGCTGGAATAAAGTTAATAGGAGGGAGGAATGGTGCTCCTGAAGATTGTGTGTGTGTGAGTGAAGAGAAATAAAAATTTAGTAGTTAGTGCATGTAGTAGATTGGAGTATAATAGTAAGCCAAAGCAAAGTAGAGGATATCAAAGAGTTTTCCTGCACGCGACACGATCTTTCCATCTTTTGCTCCTCTCTTTATTTTCAGAGCTCATTGTTATGGCATTAAAATTGGGAGCCCATGGGATTGTCAGGGTGGAAGATCTCATTGTCAGTTGGGTTAAAACCAGAGGAGAGCAATTGAACAAGAATCAAAGCAGACCAGATGTTTCCGAGATGCACTTACATATCTACATCACACAAGTCAAGACATTCTGGCCAGAAACATTATTTGGACCCCATTGTCGTATTTATATAGACTGCCTCTTTGAATATCTGTAATAATAATATTATATCTATAGCCTTCCCTCAAGGAAAGAGAAGATTTTCGAATGCAATTTATTTTCAATGCCTCCTGTATACTATATATTCTTCTGTTCATCATGCATTGCCATGCACAAAAAGTGACAATAAGCAGGAATGTATGCGGTGAACATTATAACATTATCTCAAGTGATTTATATAAATTTACACAATTCTACATAATACCACTTTGGTAATTTACGGCAACAGGCAAAGTGATTTACTTGGCTTGGCCTGGAATTACCACAGCGTTTAATGCATTGAATATTTTTGAAATAGTACTAACGAATATAATATCATAGCAAACCTTTTTACATCAAAGGAAATGGGACTTAAGGAAACATTCCTAAAAATACAGAAGACATTCAGGAATTCAAATTCCTCCTCAGGAATTTCTTTCAGCTCTTACGAATCCTTATTTCATTGTAATACTTGTAGTTGTAATGGACTTTTAAATAATTTTTGTTCTCATCAGTGCACACGCATAAAAAGGACAGTGTACTTATAATTCAACATACATATTTTCATTGTAGGTACACAGATTCCTTCAAAACATAACAAAAACATACTATACTTCCTATAAATTACAAATACCTATATAGATACTTCTTCGCATAAAAATCAATTTATTTATCAAGAGATTATTTTTATGAAATCTTATATGTGATAAGAATTCCTCCAAATTAGATGTTTAATGCTTACACATTTGAACGTACTTAATATCAATCATGTATTCTTCTTTCATTAGTTGTTGTATTAAAACATTTACACTAACTATTATTATGCTTATTAATAAGTACCTAACTTAACTATTATTGCACGATACAAAATAGTTTCAGCTAACAAATGTAATATTCTGTGTTAATAAGTGTAAACCATTTTTTTCTCCATGAAGTAAATCTTCACTTGATTGTTAATGCCCATGCACTAAAATTGCAATCAATGTTCATTAGTTAGTTCAGCAGTAAAACTAACATTTATTTTTGAGTAACCCGATCTGACAAATAATGCGTGTCTGTCCCACCCATGTCCCACCAGAGTTCTCAAAAAAATATTCTGTAGTTACCTATTCATATTAAAGATTTATGAAAAACCTTGAAATAAGTCCATATTTATTTTTTATAGACTAAGAAAAAGTAGCTCACTGCACGGACTTCATGTTTACTTTTAAGAAACTATCGCATGCACAATTCATAATTGTTTAATTACAAAGTTCAGTATGAATAACTCAACAATTCTACATTGATGATGACTTCATGGCGTGTAGGTAGTACGATACCGTTAGCATACTGGAGAGTAAAATTTTCTTCTCTGTAAGAAGTGGTCCATCTCCAATATGCTCTGTTTGAATTAGTGATATTTTTTTATACAAATCATCATTGTTCACTGCTCCTTCACTTTGCGTATCTAGCAGATGACGCAGGAGAATGAAGGGGTGCAATGTGCAATGGATGGAAAGAGTCAGGTAAATAAAAGACACGAGAATAGAAGATGCTCTGAGATCATCATGAAACGAGTATAAATGAAAAAAAATAACTCTCCATTATTAAAATCTCCTAAATTGTTTCTCGTTCCCTATAACCAGAAAAATGGGACATTTGTTGATGTGTGCCACGGGGAGGGGAGGCAAAAAGACGCTCGCTCGCTTCATGCTCCAAGCAGATAGCTAATCATTTAACTCCCCCGTTAGAGCAACGTCCCTATGTCCTGTCATACTCTCTCTCTCTCTCGCTCATCTTTACCTACTTTCTTCTACGACTGACTTGTAGAATGTAAAGGGCAGCGTGTAAGTAACACAACGTTCATTATTACATAATCATCATTTCTACTTGATTGTTATTAGGCAGGCTTGACGCAAGCCTTTTCTCCACAAAAATACATAAAGATAAACCAAGGAGTGATGATGATAATGTGAAGGACAGGGGAAGTTTAACTATACAGACGCCTACCTGCCCTTATCCCGAATGGGATTTACAACCCGAAATACCTAGCTCTATTTACTGTTGTATACATTTTTCAGTAAACTTCATAAAGTACAAATCATCATCCCTTTGAGCACTGCTCTTAATAAAAACCAATTTACTGGGGCTTTATCCCTTCGTTCTGTGTGCTTATTGTAGGAGTAAATGCTTTAGAACAGAGCACAAATTATTTTTATGTTTGCTATTACTACAATACGCTACCTTGCTATACAAAAACTGCTCAAATAAACTGGCATAGATTGCAATAGGAGGGCAAGGGGTAAATTTCCTATACCTATATGAATATACTAGTAGTAGGTCCACGCTCCAGACTCCAAGCTCCAGCAGACCGGACCGGACTATTGTGTTATGACCAAGTGCCGTACTGATGTGAGAGATACAGAAATGAACGGACTACAATAAGCGCAGATACAACACCTGTCTGTCTCTTACTTCTCTCATCTACTTACTTCCTTATAATATTATTATTATTATTTACTCCGTTTTAAACCAGCTTTTGCCGAAGGTAAACTCTAGCCTCCAGCCTTCTATTATAAATGTGTAATAAATACAAATGTGTACCGCGGCCGTGTAAGGGTAAAATATGATAACAGCAGTGAAGCGGCTGCACTCATGTACTACATGCTGCATCCAGTGCATAGTGCATAAAATCATATTACACTTCGTCTCATGCACATTATACTCAACTGCCAGCCAGGTATTATACATAATAACATAGGTTTTTGTTGTTTCTTACTTCTCGGGATTTGTATTTGTAATGCTATCGGGAAATAATATCTTTAGTTAGCTTAAGATTTTTGTTAGTGCAAGTAAAAATGTTAATGGCACTAAAGAGGACGAATATATTGGTAAATAATATATGTTGTCCAAAACCTGAGAGCAGGATTATTTATGGTAATTAAAATAAATACTATAGCAAAATTAATAGCAAAGCAAATAGTTTTGTGCAAATTGTATAGGAAAATAAAAATTTAACAGCAGTCTTTGCAATTATGTATATTTTTATTTCTGTATTGACAAATGTACCTACTTTATTGATTTGATTGAGTAATAAATTATACTTTAATAAATAATTCATTGTTTTTTTTCTTTTTGCAATCCCAATGGTCTGAAATTTCATTTTTGCCAAGACCAGTTAGTTTTAGCCATATGGCTACCCCAATGTACGAGTCTGTTTGCCCAAAGGGCCTACTCCACATGGCTGTTGTAATATATTATCAACGAAGAACGTTTGCTTTCATTTGCTAAACGGAACTCTCTGGTTTACCTTTCTTACCCTATAATCTAGATAGAGGAAAAACTAGAAACGTCAAATCAACTCAATTTCTTTCATAAACAATGCGTAAATTGTTACTGGACAGAAGTTTACTCTCATAGAAGATTGCATGAAAAAAGTATAAGGGCATTTGTGAGACTACAGTATCCTACTTACTATTATGTGGGAAGAGAATAGGCAGCTATAACCAGACTTGCTACTTTTGATAATCGGACCGGACCGGATCGGACCAGTCGTTTATAAAAATTTGATCGGACCGGACCGGACCGGTCCAGCTATAACAGTTACCTACTACTCTCCTTATGGATACCTGTGCGTAGAATGAAGATATGTTTCCGACAAGCTGCAAAACGGTTTTCTTAACTTTCCAACTTGCTATATCATTATTTCTTCTGACTACCTACTCGCATTAGAACTGATTGACATGGCACACTTCTTCACTTCCCTTCATTTAAACCGAAGGTTATAATTATTTGCTCCATTATTTGAACCTGTGTCTATTTGCTATGGGTATACAGTTTTAATGGTTTTTCTTGCAGTTCATTTTCTCATCTCCGAAATGAAAATTACATTTTCTTTCTGTGCCACGGTAGATCATATTTTTCGCCAATGCAGAACTGCTGATGCTTTCAGATATTTTTCCCGTAGGTACATGCAAATATTAACGGCTATTAACGGCGTCCACACGTTACGCTAACTGACGCCACGTACACGTGCCAAATCTTTGTATGTATAGTATCTAAATATGGCAAATATTATTCGCGTAACATATTAGCATACCTACATTTAAAAATTCAGTAATAATGACGTGAGGCATATGAGACATGCTTAAAAGTGAGAATGTCCTCATTCTGCCATTTTAATGCTTAATTATTTGTCTGGAATTGATACGCTTATACTTAATCCCCTAGACTATTTAGAAAATCGAGTTTGCGTTTCAATTATTCATTACGTGGGCAAGTGTGTGTGTGGGATTTTCTGTTGATTAATCTATCGTCATTTGTTGACTTACTTTGTGGACATAGGTAAACATCTCTATCTTATCTGTGCTCTTGCTATTTTTTAAATTTCACACTTATTTGACGTAAATGTTGACCTATAAAACTGTAAACATAGATGAATACCCTGTCAGAATTCAGAATCCGAACACAAAGAGTTTAAGCCAATGGCAGAGAAATTGAGAGATGTGTAGCATATGTGAGTAGTAAAAAATTTCCGTGTCAAAATGCAACTGTATCTGTGTGAAATTACTGGAAACAATATTTTCCTATATATTTACTATGTATGATAATTGAGTCTTAAGTGATTATAAAAAAGAGTACCTACTTATTTAATGAGCACACAGGTCTAATTTCACACATGCAATCATAAGTACATCCTTAATGTACAATGATACATGATTATTGCGTATGAGTGCGAGGGACGAGGCAGGGGAGGAAAAGGTTGCGTGGGGACAGTTTGTGAAATAGTAAAGTATTGCTATTAACTAATAGCTTTGTCTTATTCTTTGTTTGGCGAGTTAATCCAATGGTAGACTAGCAAAGTTACAGATGCTAGATGTAGACTAAGCTCAGACTGTAAATGACAATAATGTAGGACAGAGTGTGGGCACGCGAACCAAATTATCGTGAGCCATGCGATGTTCCCAAGTGTGCAAGATTGCAGTTGAATAATACTTTGATACACCTTAAGATAACCCTTAAAATCATTAGCTTACTAACTCTTTCGCTTCATCATCATGCTCAATAATTCTATGGCAGTATAAAGTTAGGATTATAGTGTCAATATACAATTCAGCGTACCTATCACCGAGGCTGAGAAATGACAGACTTATATAAACAGGAAGTTATGGCATGAAATGTAATTATGGATGGGACAAGAAATGTGTGTCTTGGATGAAAAGCTTGCTAAAAGGAAAAGAAATGGGAATTGAATGTCCTAGTGCGAGGGAAAGAGTTCAAGAAATTATATTTGTGTCTTGGAGGAAAGGAGCATACGGGAAATTGGTTCTTCCTCAACGTCTGTGCGTATCGTCTATGTTGCTATCTGTTTTTTGTCGGGATTTTATGCACATAAGTATAGTGAGAGGAGAGAGAGCGGCTTTGGATTTCTTTCGCACGCGTTTAACGAGCTGTGGTGCACTAAGTAAGTAGTTACAGATGCACAGCTATGATAATTGGACACCATCCAAAAGTGAAGAACATTGTAGGATGAAGAAAGCCTTGTGCCGGAAACCAATTGAAACTAGAAATAACTAGTAATATAAAACAGTCTGGGAAATGAGTTTACTTTAAGAAAGCACTTGTAGCCATTAAGTGCAAAATGCACGGAGAGGATTGCCATGGAGTTGCATCAAGACCAACCTCAAGGAATTCTCTTTTACCCTTTTCCTTTTACTTACAATCCTTCCTCTTTGTAGCAACTTTGTTCGCTAAATTCAGTGAATTGATTTTTTCCATACTGAAGTGAACCAACTATTTAATTCTTTTCTCCACATGTTCTCCCTAAATATCTCGATTATTTTTATGCCCAATTTCACTTTCTAAGATATGTGACTACATATGTTCATGCGACGCATAATGATGAATGTTCAGCCGCCTTAAAATTCGTTTCAATTAGATAAACCGCTAGATAAAGTACACAAGGATTGTGCAATAACTGTCTAAATTCTAAATATACCTACACAACTTTCACAAATTATAAGATAAAAAAGTTTAGCGGCTAAAATCTGGTTGAGCATAGCCTCAATCTTCAATTAGAATAGAAATGAGGGCATTCCTACCAATTTTACTGATGATGACAAAATGGAAAGAGGAAAGTGATCTGCAATTGAATTCCAAGAAAAGGAAAACATTTTTTTTTGGTTTTTGCAACACCCGAAGCATGTGCACAAAAAGATCATACGTTATTTACATGCAAATTTGAAAAGAGATTTAAAGTGGATATGCCATGGCCATGAGAGTCACCTCTGGTTTACAAGTCCTTTACCTTCAAGTTCAACTGCGCTAACAAGGCTCCCCGCCGAAATGGATACAGATACGAAAGGGCGCTTAATCAACTAAATATAATTTACCTTAATCCATTTACAATCACAGCAGAGAGCACTTGATATAGCTACATGGATATAAATAACATAAATGACGGTGTGTGCATCAGAAGATGCCCTGTAGTTATTCAAACTCCAACTGTTGTAAGTGTTAGAAAGGAAAGGGGAATAAAATTAAGTAAATTTAACGCTGCAGGCTACAGTCAACTCTAGCTATCATCCACTTTTAAAATAGAGTTAAACTTTGAAGAGTACGTGCACAGCACACTACATATTTATGTGATAACAGAATTATGGCCACTCCAAGCCAAGCGCCTTTCTAAACAGCACTGTGTAATCAAATGAGCTGTACACATTTCTGTTGCATGTGCCCGCTCCATGACCTTTATTCTTATAATAGATACAATTGTCTCGGAAATTTACAAATTATTTAAAGGGATAATTGGATCAACATGGAAAATGTGATATAGTTAGGGTTGAATTGATGACCCGTGGCTGCTTCTTACTTAGATTGCTAGGCAGTGACTTTATGCTCTTGGTGATTTAAAATTTAAATATCTGCTAACGGTAGGTATGTAGCTACATGTCAACGTTCTTCTTTCCTTTTTTACAACATTCCAAATTACACATTTTAAAGCTCTACCTTTAATTTATTATGAATACTGTAGAATAACACTAATAACATTTTGTAGGTACCCATCAACTACCAGTACCACACAAGATACCTACACCCAATGCTAATCCATTGTATGCCACAAAAAAACAAGTTGTAGCTGTTATAGTCACAAAAAAGTAAAGTGAGGCTGAGGCTGAATCTCCAGGCAATGTACTTTTGGTTATGTTATTTAGGCATTAGAATCTCTTACAGAGTACATAATAAAATAAAATATTATGTCCTGACATGCATAGCTGTCATCTAGCCTGTAGGTAAAATGTGGCTTTAAATAAACGGGTGCTATCCACGAACAGAATAGTATGTATTAGATAGGTAGCCAGTTTATTTGAATGCATTTTCGATTTTGTAAAGCATTTTCGTATAGTAGATATTGGCATGGATCTCCTATGCAGATGGCAGTCAAGCAATAGTCAATGATTTTAATGTAGTAAAGTAAAGTTGATTCGGACTTTTTTGATCTACGTCAAAAAGGGAAGAAATCATTTTTGAATGAATTATGAAGTCCACTATTACGCAAAGCCATCTAAGAAACCTGTTAGCTATGGTAGTGCAACATTTATTTAGCAAAAGATAATTAAATTATTTATGAATTATAGAGAAAGGCATGGTGAAGTGATTATTTTTCAACAAAATCTCTACATCTCCCAGTCCTTTAATGTCCAATGGTATATTTTGTTTAAAAAAAATAAGTTCATATGTATAATTTAATTTATGTAACTTAAAGTGACAAAAGAGCCTAAAATCCAGAAAAAGGTAAAAGCTGAGAAATAAAAGTGAGGGAAGGTATAGGATGTGCAGTAATTTAGTGTCATAAATTAGGGCTGCTCATAAATGAGCTGTGACAACTGAAGTTGGGATCCAGTGTAATACAATAAATAAGATAGCTACTAACTTGGAAGAATTGTTGGAGAGATTCAATATGAAGGGATTTATTACGTATCTGTGGCATGTAGGGCTGTTAATAGCCAGTGGATAAAAGTAGTTCAATGCGAAGAATCAAACGCAATTGTATTTGGGATAATAATTCGATACAGTTTTTCCGTCGTTTGATTTTGCAGAATGCATGTAGGGATTGATACGTACAAGTCGAAGAGTCGTTTGGTTGGTTGGGTAGTGCATGGAAGTCAGGCGAAGGAGAGGGAGATGTATAGGAGAAGATTATTTTTCTGTTATTTATTGCCTTTGTTGGTGGCGACATGAATGGGGAGCTAAAGAGTAAAGTAGAGTTGGAAATAACATTAGAGAGAAGAGTCGGGATGCATTTCCCATTCTTCTCTTTTCAAGAAGACTTTCCTCAAAAATTCTAAAGGACTCCTTTTCTTCCTTTATAGCTACTCTAGAAAGGAGCCCCTAACTTACATCTCTCACAATCAGCCACCTCAGGTATTCTTATTATTTCCCTCTTCCCGGACTGAGGAGCCTCTTTGAGACTCTCCTCCATGGCTCCTTTGTTTTCTACTCCACCCGATAGCAACTCACTTCTTGTTCAACGTGTGCATCTCAGCCATGCACAGTGCTCACACAATTCAATAGAGTCACATCACTTGTCATAAAACCAGCTGCCTCACATATCCATCCTTTTCCTATGCAACCCACTGCATTTAATAACTTACCTTCTCCTTGCACAATTTTCTCCGATTTTTAAACAACAGAACAGATGAATTGCGCAAAACTTTGCAACCAAACCATATACTCCTTCCTTTGATTATTCATATGAATGCTTGCTCTAATTATTTTCTTTGCCTTCCGTTCAACGGATCATTACGTTTTCTTTACCATACCATTATAGTCTGAAGTCTAAAGCATTGATCTAAAGCATTGACAACTATGACAACTTGTTACTTTAGGCTGGCAGTTGTGCAATTATTACATAAAGTAAACGGAAGAAAATCATGACGTTTGCTCCGAAAAGAAAATTCTACCTTAATGATAAAATAAAAATATATTTTTTATTACCATATTATTTAGTAAACTATTTAGTGGAATAATAAAGTAGGTATTTATTGATAAGCAATAAACAAAAACTACGAAATAAAAAACGATACCTTAATATTCATAAGTAAGTCAACTCTCAGTCGTTATTTCTTCTGTATTTGCATTTTAGAAAATTCATGCACGTGTGGTATTTATTGTTACCGATGTGTATGTATAAAAATGTTTAAATAAGACTGACATTAATATTTTTTAATGTCGAAGTATCTCATTGTCAATCCGTCAACCCGAACGATATATCGGAAAATTGGGAAGAAGTTAATCCCAAATTAAAAGAAAGTGTATCCTTCGTGGTTTAACGACCGCTGCCCCAAATGCTTAATTCTCCCATTTTAATGGAGCTTTCTTTTAGACCCCAAATGAATACAAAAAGTCTGTCAGTCATTTCAGGCATTGTCTTTCACACACATCTAGACATACATACATAGATCCATGGAAATTCTAAAGTACCTACTTAAGTTCCCAATATCGCAACCCTTAGGCTTGTAGCATTGATGCAAGTTTCACTCGGTATTTATTTGAGCAAGAAAAGAGATAATCAATTGCATAGATACATGGTAAATCATTTGGGAACTTAGTTCAGGAGGACGCTGTAGGTAGACAGATGAAAACCTGGTATAAAAGCAGGTTTTAATAAACGTAAAATAGGAAGATGGAGTTATTAAATTGTATCCATAGATATGGATATGAAAAATGAACGAGCCTACGGGAAGTGAGAGTGGAGTTGACATTAAGATGCTTGCTCTCTGCACATTACACAATGATTACATTATTGGTGGCACTCAGGGACATATTTAGTACAATAGTATCAGGTCAGGTAATCTAAGGTTTTTCCATTAAGGTTGATGAGGAGACGTGATATGGATGTTTTGTTGTTGTGTGTCCGCCTTTCTCAACTGGATTTTGATAGGAATGGGCTGATGCTGTTTGGCAGAGGTTCTACTGGTGCAAGGGAATTGGCTCGTGTTGGTTTTAGTAGTTTAGTAGCAGTGAGCATGTGAGTATGTACTCGTAGTAGCTACAATAATATTATAGATATACTTGTTATATTATAGTAGTGCATGAGTATGTGATAAGATGGAGATGGAGGAGAGGATGCAGTAGAGCATATCGGTATCTCCGAAGTAGGACAAGGAAGGAAGCCCAGGTGTTCTTGTCACACTTCCATCTTATTTTCATCTTTGGTTTCAGTAGGAAGCACTCCATCAACTCGGCTTGGCAGTCAAGATCAATTGAAGAAATGCTTCTATCCACCCTTCCCCTGTACCTTACTCGCTACTCGCCCCGTCTCTTGTCTCAGGCTGATCTCCTTTCCGTTTGGCCTTGCCTTGTCTTATTAGATGAACTAACTAAACCCTCCGTACTTATATAACTACTGAATGAAAACACACACACACAAGAGTCCCTATTTATTTCTCCTCCAGGTCAGGGCAGATTTTGTCCTGAATTTTCAATTGAAATTCAGGGAGGAGAGGAAAAAGGAGCCTTTTTCTTTTCTATTCACTTGGTGCCCTATTCTTCGTTAACTTGAGAGTTCAGGGTTGCATGTTGGATCTTATAAAGGGTCCTCAAAACTGAGCTGAGCCCTATCCGCAGACACAACACACAATACTTTGTAAATTCATGCATCTAGATCACATCTTTTGAAATTCAAGGTTTTTTTTTCATTTTCTACTTCCCATTGTTCATTTCTATGGATTTCATTCTTTGATTTTCTCATGGACTATTTAGTAAGTGGTGATTATAAAAGAAATCTTTCCACGTTAGTACACAAATGTTTTTCTAGCATATTACATGCTGTCTCCTTCTGTGGATAATATATATTTTATGGTGTGCCAAGCTTATTAGGGTGCCATCCATCCATCCATCCCTTCTACCTACTGTCTGTGTGTACAAGGAAAGACGATGAGAACGTCGTCTCGTCCTAAACTTTGTAAGTATGAATAGAATAAAGTAGTGCAGGAGGAGGGAAAGCAAAGTGTATGCCTGTAGAATGATTGAGTCAGTAGTAGTGTTATAGTTCTGTGCTGGCTTCCCATGGCAAATAACAAGTCTAGGTTACACTTATACCTACAACTTGGTCAAATAATACTGCAATGCAACTGCAGATGCAGATACACCCTAAAACTATGTAGCAGACAGATGAACATTTTGGCTCGAGCCGACTGCATTTTTTCTCGCTTTTCTATTCTTAGCTCTGGTGAACCTTCATCTTAAGTATATTTAGGTACTTTCTACATATTTCTATGTCTACCTATATCCTCTACAATAGATTTCTTTAACTAAAAGAAGTGAAATGGAAAAACGGATCCAGTAAACACATCCGCTATCTGCGCCTATACAAATATATCTGTAGACGGCTGCATGTTCTTACTCTATATATAAATATCTAAAAGTATATTCGACACCAGCAGCCGAGCCGAGCCTCAGAGACGCACCTACCTAAATAGCCACATAGATTTTCCTACGGAGCTAATAGTCGAATGTCGAATGCAGTTGAAATAGAAACGGCGACATCCTCCTAGTTCACTCTGTCTATATCTATGCACTTTCCATATTATCATTTTCTCACTTTAAAAGATGAACATACTCTGTATACATCATGCTCTATATAATATATACGAGCAGATGTACCATAATGGTACAAGGTACAAGCACCTCGCCTTCCTTCCTTCCATACATGTAAATCCACTCCAGAACATATTTATATGTACAGTGGAAACACTGTACAAAGGTTAAAAGCCCAGACTTTGTCACGTCTGGCAACGTACACAAACCAGCCAACTTTTTAGCACATACAACCGCTAAACAAAAACGGAGTCTTCCTCTAACTCTATTATCATTGCTACTTTTACTTTACTCTCCTACCTTCTCCATACAATGCTTTGTCGCGCAAAGTGAGCAACAGGCATTTCTCCCCCTTTTCCTTCTCCTACCGTCGCATCACTACCTCAGCATGAATGACACAAGATACAAATATTTTATCCTTTAAATATTTATTATACACCACTCCTTTTTTTAAAGTTATTGTCTTAGAAAATTAGAGAATATTCACCTCACCTTTAAACAGTGAATTTAACTTTCTTTTTTGATATTAATCTCCAGCGTCTAATATTGTATGATCAACTTTTTACGACAGATGCTTTTATTAAGTACATAAATACAATACTGATCATTGCCATTTGATACTATTCCTAATTCCTAGGCTATTTTATTATGGTGGATATTATTAGTACACTACCCGTTTACACGAAATAGGAAGTGAAAGCTTTAAACCAGTATATTATTGTGTATTATTAGCTGATTTCTCAACTATTTCAATGTTAACTATAAAAACTGGGCTCTATTTTCATTTATTTTTGGAAATTATATGTTGCTGGATAGTAAAAATAGCAAAATAGATATTTTTGCAATTTTTAAATGCGTGATTTAATAAACTAAGATTTTTAAATGCATGTACATGAATAGACCATTGTTATGTAGATGTTTTTGTAAGGTATAAGGTATACTTATGCAGGCAGATTTTTATGTAGTGAATTCTTTTAGTGGATTAATGGATTGAAATGATGGAGAATGTAGAAGGGACTTTTTATTATTGTTCCGTTGGTAGTTTTATTGGGGGAGAGAGAAGTTTTTAATAGTGTTCAGAGTCTCCACCTGAGCCCATCTAAAATTAAGTCTGTCAAGAGAGAGTTTGCATTGACAATACATTCTACCTAATAGGCATGCATAGAAATATTCCTGTCATTTGACAATAATGTGACTAAGGTAAGCAATAGATAAGCAAGAATCTTCAATAAAGTTTATATGGATCGTTATTTCCCTTTGACTAGTATACAACTCTACTACAGACATCACTAACAAAGCTAAATAATAAAAGCGAATCTAGTGCAACTTGCCATAAAGAAAATAATGAAAGTATAAGCACAGCTGTAGATCTGATTCAGTTTAAGTTTGCTTTAAAGAAGGCAATTCTGTTATGCTAATGCCATGACAGAAGCGGATAAAATATATAATTGGGATGTTGTTAACCGAAAGCTGAAAAGAAGCCACCCAAGTTGAAGTCGGATTAGGATCAACAGATCCATGCTTACCTAATCTAACCTACTTATGTACCTTACGCATAATAATATTATTACTCACTCCATAGAGGCATACTCTTCCCCACCACGTGCACGGAAATGTAATCGCAGTTCTTNCACTCCATAGAGGCATACTCTTCCCCACCACGTGCACGGAAATGTAATCGCAGTTCTTTACACTATATAATATTATATAACTAATAGGTAGCTATAGATACCCACTTACCCACCTACCTTATAGTAGCATACATTTTCATGCATAACCCGACATCGTCTACTCATAATTCCTATTATTATTGTACATAGAATAGAGTAGGCCCCCATAATAAATAATATAAATTCCTCGATGTAAATATATGCATGCATTTTAGGATTATTGGTAGAAATACAATAAGGACATTAAATACGTACTACGATGTCATTATGCGATATATATTAACAAAAGACACATTATTGTGTTTTTTAATTTATTTTTGATCATTCTCTTTTTTGCACAATATAAATACATGCATCCTCCAGAATAAAGATGTTTATATTATTGACATTTGATCAATTAGTATTACTATTTAACCATGAGCAGATAGTATGTATTAAATACTTTGGACATTTATTGATACATAAGAAAAATACAATAAAATGCTCCTGTGTGCTTATACCAATATAAATTAAAATGCTCTTATATGGTTATACCAATATAAATTAAGTGCGGCTATTAGGATAATTACTGAAGTCAGAATGCAGTGATTCTATGAATATCAATATTATCGTATAATATTATTTTCATCCCCAACTAGAGAAAATTTAAGATGAAAAATAAAATGCATGTTAGATGTATTTGGAATGGGAGGTCATCAGTGTACGGGTAATTGTAATATTTAGCCAGAATTGGTTTGCCTCAGATTATGTTCATTTGTGAGATAGAAGTGGGGAGAGAATGGAGAGTGACATTGAGCAGCGTTTCTCTGCATGTTGGAGAGAAACGGCGGAAGAGTCCTTAGTAGCTCCATGTGCTTTCTTTCCATTCGGATGGGATTTAGAGGCTATTGATATTGTGCAGAGAGAAACGGAGTTGCACTTTGTAATGTAATGAAATGTAATCGGAGAAGATAATCGAGTTGGGGTAAGTCAAAGGAGTCAATGAGGGAGCCAGGGAGTTAGAGTTGAGCTACAAGGCCAACATTAGCATTGCATTGACTTGAATAGGAAGAGATCAGAGAGCAGGTCATTGAGTTCGAATCATCCATGTAAAAGCATTGGGTAACTTGATCTCTTCGATGTGTCTACCTTTACAATTTCGCCAGCCTGAAACCGCTTTGTCTTATGGAAACCACTGAAATTGTCCTTCTTCCTGCGCGCTTCACGGCTCCCAGCAAACGGAGACTAAGCAAACCCATAATAACCTCTCAACTGCAATTGGATTCCATCCCTTTCTGTCCATTTAGTCTACTCTAGTTTACAAATTACATTTTATTCCATGAATTTCATACAATTCCTAAATTCAAATCACATTTCAATGTCCCTGGACGCTGTTCTTCCAAGTATTTTAAGCCATTAGCCTCATTTTCATTATATTAACTCTACTTTGTTGATTAGTTTGCATATATTATAGCAATTATTTACATAAGGTAATTTGCTAGAGGAGCAATTTACTAAACAAACTTAATTATCTTCCAGAGTGACTTGGTAATTTGGTAAACCCGTTTCAGCGTTATTACTATAAGCATTTATCATTTTTAGCCAAATTATAACTTATAAAGTATTGAATTTATTGAAAACGAGCCTAATCTATCTAATATTTTCGGAAAAACATAATAAACACTTAACATAAACAAACATGGATCTACTCTTAGGGAAACTAATATAATAGTCTTATCAGATACTAAAGCATTATTTTTAATTCATTAGACATGTTTACCCAATGTTAAGGCATAGCAGAATAACAGGAAGTTTCCTATACATCAACGGATAACTATTATCCTCATATTTTCTAGCTCAATCAATCTTGGAAATGGTATATTCATTTGTTAATGTTTTTCTAGCATAGAAATTCATATCTACTTTTGCCTTAGTTAGAATTTAGGGTATCGTGCAGTCACAGATAAGAGGATGAACATAATATTGGAAATGGATGAACAGGATTCTTGGATTCTTCGACTAATTTCACTCTCATCTGTTTAATATCGTGGAAAATTCCATCAACCACTGACGGCGATACGTAGAAAACACCAATTTCATTTTAGTGTGGAATGTCAATTTCATCTGTATCAGTCGACGACAACATAACATAACACTCTACAGCGATGTTCAGACATAAAGAATTTTAATATAGAGAGCTACTAATATTTATATGAAAGCAATTCATTTTAATCCCATTATTTTTTAATTCCAGCCACTCTTGAAATATTACGTTGTACAGTTGTACTTCTCATAACTCATTATTTTCAAAAGTCAATTAACTTCTGCCTAGCACTAAAATCTGTGTCTGTATAGTAAAGCGCATTCTGATATACAGTAAATCCAATAACAGTTAATTAATTGTCTGCGAAAATATTTTTAATCTAAAACGACAGTTAATTGTGGAAAATTGGGCAAGTAGTATTGATTCATGTAATACTACCAGCTTATTGTTTATATTATATCTCCTTTGAATATAGAACTGACAATAAAAAACGAAGAAAAAAGGTCAATATCTGTGAATTTACAGGGAAAAAGATGTAGATGGTACTGTACGTAGGGATAAATCCTTTCAAATTGAGCATTAAATAGATAAGGATGCGGTAGCTAGTGGAAATTAGTTGCGTAAGCTATTGTACTTCCTACACAGATTAGAAGGAAGGAATTACAGTGTAAGGGGGTGATGGGATGTAAATAATAATTATTGTGTTGCTATATGAGTGTGTCAATTCTTTGGAATGAGAAGAGGCAGGAAAATAAAAAGGTTAGATAGACAGATGACAGAACAGAGTGCCATTTGATGATGGAGCATGCTGAGATATCGATGTTTGTCGATAGATGCACGCTAAAGAGAGGCGAGCGGATCAAGTAGCTCTGATTTCTAGAAAAGAGGGCAAGGGAAAGAGGCTAACGACGTAACATAAAATAAAGTGGTGTGGTGGGCAAAGGATAGCGGAGGATGTTGGGTAAAACTCCAGGACAGAAATTGTCACTGAGGGATTTCTAAGAAGAGGAAAATGAAAAGTTGCATCTCGAGCTCTTCTTATCTGCTGGAGAGCATTCCGTAGTAAGTGAGTGAAGTCAAGTTGGGTCATCCATCTTGTATCTTCTAGAATGGAGCTGATTCGAGTCAACGGAAATTCACTTCAGAGCCCGTCCTGTATTTCCATTCATAAAAGATCCAGATGAAAGACTCAAGTGGATCGAGTGGCTCACTGACTTGACTCACTCCACCACCAAAACATCTCTCTGTACGAAAAGCTACAGTACAGCCAGGGCCTAGTCATCCTCACTTCCACTTACTCATAATCATAATAGATAGTGACATGATTGTAGTTGCATTGCAGCTTCTTCTTCTTTAGTGGCCTACACAAAACCAAACCTCCTCTTCTTCTTCTTCTTCTTCTTCTGCAGTTGACTAGACTTGACTCCCATCATTCCCATTCTTAATATTATACCAAAGTGCACTTTACTCTTTTGCTCACATAAAATTTATATGATTATGGGATGCGTATTAATATATGAGGAACTTTGGACTCTGCCCTTTGCACGTCTTCGTCTAACCTTCGAATGTCTGCACTCATAATCTTTAAACGACCAAAGCCCATCATCGTCTTACAATAATACACACAATACTACTACGACTACTCTTCCCTATACCCAACAGAAACTCATTGAGCAATCATTTTGTTCTTTTCCATTTCCACACTCTCCATTAAAAAAGTTCGACAGCATTATACTATTATCTTTTCATAGCTACTTTTACACATTTGCCAAACAATAGTCTCATATTACCAAAATAAATGCTACACTTTGCAAATGAAAAACAGTAGAGCTAATTTATTTCTCCTTACACTTGACGTACCTTTAAGTAAGTGTGTGTATCTCATGGATATTGCTCTCCAATTCAAACAATTACGAAGCTTGTCTTACAACATTTGAAACCATGTCAATTACTCGATATTCCTTTAAGACATGCTAAGACAAATCATAGAATTGTTTTCAGTCAATTATTTCCGACACTTATATTTAATGCATTTTATTCTGTCCATAGACAGTCCACAAATGAGATCCAAAGAAAAAATTGCGGTGCCATGGAAATATTGCATTTACAGGCCAATGCATCTTCATCTCTCTTTTACTTGGTAGAAAAGGGCTTTTATTTAGTTATTTACCATCAGATGTGGCTTACTAGACCAAATACTGATTTACAGAATGAAACAGAACAACAGAATTTTTATTTACCTCATACTAGAATTGTTCAAGTCGTAGAACATCCACGATATGCAAATCATAAGGAAAATTACTGAATTGTTTACACTTTTACCCATAACAAGGTTAAAGATTTTGCAAGGATGAAGTAAACTCTATATCCGCATAAATAATTATGTAACCACAGATGGAAGAAATGCAGAGCCTATCATTAATTAACTTCGGAAATTAAAGAAAAGAAACCGATATTTGAGCAGACCACAATGATGCGCGTATCATATTTACCACTATTTCCATATGCCACTGATCCTGCATTAATTTTGCAGTGAATGCCAAATAATAGTTTTATAAATAAGGGATAAAGAAAATTGATTTGCAAATTATTTTCAGAAAGAGTTATGGACTTGTCTATAACTATTCTATGTGCACATAAGAAAAGCAATCGAACTGTAGAAAGGTCCTTTGTATCCCACTATGGCTCCTCCACTAATAAATGATTTACAGTCTGAATTGCTATATTACGCTAAAGTAATTTGGTTGTCTGAAAACGGGGACCAAAAGTCAAGCCCATAAAATCAGAGGAGAGTACCTGGGTGCGGATGATGTTGTGAAGGGACTTTATAGCTTGAGCAACAAAGAATGATTGAGGGAAGGGCAAGGAGATTCAATGTAAAGTCGAGCAGCGGGTTTAATGACTAATAAAATTGACAGGAAACCATCCACAGAATCATAAAACGGAGGAGAATAGGCAAGTTGCACCTCCTCACTCACTTTCCACTTAACGTCACCAATTCCCTACGACAGAGTTCAACAGTTCACTCGCGGATTTTGTCAACTTCGTCTCTTCTCCATTCATCTTCACTTCCTCTCGGAATATTATTCACTCTGTCTAGGCAGCAAAAATGCTACATGCATACTAAAACTTTACAAAGGTTATCTTAAATGACACATTGAGCATTGACTGCATTGATGATACGATACGATTTTCTGATAACTATTATTTTTTGGAATCTACATAATGTATCAACACTGTAACCTACATTTCCTCCAATGATATACATGTAGTATTCCATGAAGATAGCATTATACTATATGAAATGTATTAATGGCTTGTAAATGCATAGGTCTTAGTATATAGCCATCCCTACATGAATTTCATGTGAAATATGCAAATTTTAATTTGATTATCTTTTACAAACGTGTATGCTAATCATTTTTGTGTGATTTGACCAAATTCTTGCATTTATTGAGAAATGGGTAGGTAAATGTTTCTAACTTCATTGATTATTTTGACATATACCATACCAGGGTTGTACAATCTGCCATCCAAAATAAATCTCGTGCGAACCGTGGGTCATACCTCGTGCAGGGTGGGTGGGTAGAAAGGGA
>JABASI010002548.1:0-19328 GCA_019776505.1 Tomocerus nigrus
TACACCTACTACCCATTATCTCTACAAAAAGAGGATTTTTTTGCATATATTACCTATGTAGGTACCTATATATGATTTATATTTAGCTTGTCATTGGATCCACTAACTGCGATGCTATCTGCGCTAGAGTAATGAATTTTGCAATATTTACACAATGAGCGAGTACTAGTAGAAGATGGAGGTAAGGGGACGAGGATGGAACAAGAGTTCATGGTCGCTGTGCGAAAGAATTAAAGCGATTTCGGGATTGTGGATCTGAGAAAAAAGAGTCGGTAATTTCGGTTGATTTGTATTTGGGTGCGGTGCCGTGTGAAGATTTGAAGATGTGTATGGGTGATTGAAGACATGTGTTCATTCCACTCGTTAGACGTCTCCCCTTCAACACGACCCAAAGGGACAACAATGCCTTGTGTATTTACCTTATAACTATACGTCAGTTCACAAGGCTTGTTGACTCTTGTTACCAAGGTAAGACCATCCGTATCCGGGCATTTGGAAATTATTTCAATTTATCTTACTGGAGACAAAATCTTCGTTTCTGTCGCCAGTCTGTGTGTCAACAGGGCAGTCTGTATACAGACTGACGACAAAATCCTCGTTTCTCGCCAGTGAAAAAAAATAACTTTTAATTTCCAAACTCCCGGACGGACTTACCTTCTCCCATTAACAGACTGGCGACAAAATCCTCGTTTCTCGCCAGTGAAAAAAAATAACTTTTAATTTCCAAACTCCCGGACGGACTTACCTTCTCCCATTTCCCCATGGTAATAAGAGGCCACGAACCTTGGTCAGTTCAGTCAGTGGATGCCAGAGAGATGGATATAGGTAGGTTAGAATCTGAGCTAAAAAGTGGAGCATGGATATCCATCACTGCCTGCTCTGGCTGCTGCTATTCCCATCCTCTGTAACGTAGTACGCTCTTTTTGGATGACATGACCCGAGCCCTCTCTTCCCTTCCATATCCCTTCACTTCCCTCCCACCATTGTGCCCTGTCAAATGACATGACTACTATACTTAAGTACCTACATATTCACTCACAGCCTAAACTTAGCACCTCTCCTCGTCTTCATTCTCCCATTGAACTTTTTAGTTATACAATTACAGATATACCATGTACATACATATCCATCCATGACATCGTGGCCATGCCCCTCATCCTCATCTCTTCTCAGACCTGGCCACATTGAAAATGTCACATGTGAAAGAACTGAAATTACTACCAGAGTAATTAGATATATTTTCCGTGTATATGTATTTACTTGATACTAAAAATTATTTATGGTTGGTTTGTAAGTTTATAGAGAAAAAGAGGAGTTCCGGCAGTGAGAAATGAGGCAACCTCTGCTACTTACAATGTCCTTGCACCACTTGGGCTATTATCTATATAATATTTATTATAATAAGTAGGTAGATAATAATGATGATATTATAGGCAGGTACCTACCTACATGTAATGTAGGATGGGAAGATGTATTTATTTGTGGGATTAATAGTCTAATATTGTAGTAGGGTGTTGAGCTATTCATTTATTGCGCTTGTCTGTTGTTTTGAGAGGAGTTGCTCTGATGCAATTCTGCAGAGAATGAGAAGGACTATTGTAGCAGTTCGTCCGGAGCATGTATACACTCAGTAACTATATGTAAATCAGAGAGCATAATTAACGAGTGTAGCAGTGATAGGAGTCAACATTGCCTAATTAATAAGCAATCGTTGGAGATAATGAAATAGTATTGAAGGGGGAGCACTGAGCAGAAGAGTTGATATCCACAAGGAGACAAGACAAGACAACACAACGCAACGCAGTAATAAAGTCAGTCAAGTCTTTCAGAGTGGCGAATAGAAATGGATGGATGGATGTGGAGATAAGCTGGATGGAGCTATTTACTGCTGCGTACAAATATTCGGCGACTCCATTCTATCTCCTTCCCACCCAACACCACAAGTAACATTCAGATTGAGAGGTATAAAATAATTATTATTGCTAATTACTGCCATGGACTTGGTTGGTGCGTCCATCCTCCTTATCTCAACTCAAGTCTACATTTCTGCACACCATTCCTGCCCTTCTATTATTATAACTATACATTTATATTTACTAGCATCGCACACATATTATTTATTATCATATCTAGTGCATCGTCCGTCCATGCTGAATAACAAATAACAGAGTCGATATATTATGTAGATATCAATACTCTTGCCTGCCTGTTTGCTGCATGTCGTTATCGTGCAAGAAAGAGCAGCTCTATTCATCTCAAACTCGCACTCCACTTGTTATTGGCACCGTTTAGATAGAAGTGATAGAACCCCTGCCCTGCCTGCTCCCAACTATCTCTAATACTTTCAAAATGCATTATAATATTATGAGAAAGCTTTTAGGTTGTGTTATAATATTTTAGGTAGCCCTAGCCACTCGAAAACACAATAGGACGTACATCTTTATTATAGGTACCTACTTGGATTTTGTGAATTGCATCAAATTTCTAAAAAAACATCTCAGGCATTTGATAAGAGTCGACGAATGAAAAAGAACGCACACTGTTGCTAGGTTGCTACCCGTAAAAGACATAATATGCGAGTCATAGTGTACCGTGTGTGTACCCAAGATTCATTTCGTCCTTTATTAATCATAAATGCCTATACCTTTCAGTCTGTACAACAAATCCTAGAGATAAGAAATTTCTATTCATCCTACTTGATACCTTTCGGTAAAAAGGGATGTGAGAAAAGGCCCGACGAAAATGTATATATTATTATGTAGTCGATAGTTTGATAGTAAATCAAATGAAAATTGGTCTCTGGATTTACATATCATGATAATAATATTACTTGCTGGCACGAATACCCTATACCCTAGTACAACACAAGCAAGGAGTGATTCCAAAAATAATCTATTAGATCATTGCCATAATAATAAAAAGGTAGTGGCAATTGTATTATTATTATTTTAAAGGCTATGGTTAGGTGATGAGTAGAAAATTGCTACAGGAATAGCAGTCAAGTAGCAGAGCATAAATAGAAATAGAACAAGCAGCAGTCAATGTCAGAAAAAATCTTTTCCGTATATTAAAGGATGAATATGAATAGTAGTCCATATTTACCTTAATTTCTCTGTCTTTTCTGCAACATTTCTTGACATTTCTCACATTGCACATAAATGAATGGCAAAGAAGTTGGATGGAATACGGGCAGCACTATATATGCATAGTGCTAGAGAAGACGAGAGAATGCTCTTTGCGTTTGGAATGGATATCAGCTAGAAGAATATGGCGGAAATAATGAGATGTTTACAATGAGATCAAAGTTGAAAGGAGATGATGAGGATCAAGGCCTCCATAACTATTGGCTGCATAAAATATCACAATGATTGCTAGACGGAGATATTCTTGGTGGAGTAGTATTTTTTAAATAAGGGCAGATAGCAAGTCTATTCTTTACAGTTAGTTCTCCAGTTTGGCCGTGTCGTCGAGGGAGAAGAGGGTCTTTGTCGTTCAGGATGCTGATACATAATAATAATAATAATTTCATTGTTCATATCAGAGAATGACATGAGTTGAGAATTGAGAAGAGTGCTGTATGTTGTTTGGGGCAGTAGTGAAGTGACTCTGTCTGGGCAGGCAGAGAGCGAGGCGAGGAGTAAAGTAAAGGACGACGGTGTAGAGTTCCTGCTGGAAAATTAGGTTCGTTGGGGAGAACAATGGTGGCCTTAAAGGACGGTGCAACAATGCTCCGTTGTTTGCAAGAGCATGCAGTTTATTTGGGTGGATGATGTGTACGAGGATTGTTTCTTTCATTCTAGCAGTGCTACTGCCTTAGATGGATACAGACGTTGTGTTTGTGTATAGTGTGTGGATGGAAGATTATTATGGAATATCTAATGCTCCTCATACTCATACTCATAATATAATTCCCAAGCAATCCTATCCATCTCCAGCCCTAAACAATGAGACAGAGAGCGAGTACAGAGAGAGAGTGAGTGAAGGAGCGTAGTGCATCTGTTTCTGCGTGCATGGCTGTGCTGTGTGTGTGAGTGTGTGACGTATTTGTCTTGACTTGGTTGATTTGGCTGTTGGATCCGTTCGGTTTGAATTCTGGTTGGGCAAAGAAGGGCACCCAAGGGAATTGTAATCTAAGTAAGCAAGTAAGTAAGGAGAGCCAGAATGTGTGTGCATTGAGGTTTACTTTTTCCCGTCTTGTCATCCCGACACAAATATTATAACCTCCCGGCATGGCTAACAAATCCATCGACGTGCACCAATTTTAACAACCAGCCTTACAATAATAACTACTTACTTACTTACCTCTCTCTCTCCTATTCCTATCCTCTATATTTACTTACTTACTTCTATTCTCTCTCTCTCTAGCATTGCCACATATGGTGGTTTCTTCTTCAGTCCCCATCCACATAGCTACATATTATAATATAGCCCTCCTGTAGAATATTATTATATGTCACCACCTAACTACTAAACTGCACACACAGCAAGAAAAGGCTATTAATACAAATCCCTATCACTCTCTATTTCCATTCCATTCTACTGCACAGAGAGAGAGGAAGAGCAAATCAACTTTCCTACTGTGCAACGTAGGAATCGAGTATCGAAGAGTCTGAGGAGCTAATTTTCTTTTCTCACCCTTTCACTGGGTTGTGTGTGGATGTCCCAGGTTTGTACTGTGAGTCTTTGACAATTAGATACACATGTAGCAGTAGGAGCAGACTCGTCAGACTTCACCTCCAACACTACGCACAATGTTCGACGACATCAAACACAATCTTTAACAATATAACTTTCCTGTTTACTACAACTTCGACATTTGCACTTCTCCTCCCTCTCATCCCACTCACAACTCACAACAAGAATGATGAGCCTGATAAGAACAACGAGACTTGACTTACAGAGCCCATAACCATTTGCTGAACTCAGAGTGCCACATTCTCAACAACCGCAGATTCTCACGTCTTCTTTTTTCTGCGCATTTTTCTGCGTGCTGGAATTAGGTGGCTACTTATGTCTGTACAATGGATTCACACCCGTCATGTCCAAATAAATTGACAAATATCAGCTCGACTTCATTCGAAAAGCGACAAAATATTACTATATAATAAAGAAAGGTCGCTAATGCCCTCCAGGCAGGTGTGCATCATCATTTTACTTGATTCCTAACTTTCTCTGACATGTTCAGAGGAGCATAATCCTCGTTCAATTACGTGAGACAACATAAGGTCCAGCCAAAATAAAAGAAGTATATTTGCAGATCAGTGTCCCACGACATATTTAATTGATGCCATTATTTTTAATTATTTTTATTATTTTTCTTATTGCTTCGAAAATGCTTTCCAATATTCATCCTTTGGATGTTCACGCTAAATCAACGTGGTAAGTTCATTAAAAATAATTACAAAACAAATTATGCGAAAGGCTCCAGAAAATATTTAGGGATGTAGGAAATATTATTTCGGTGGATGATTTACATAGATTGTTGTTGGCAGTAGTGGAGTGGATGGAATAAAGGGCGACGAGATCCTTTTGGCTATAATGATGTTGTTATAGTATTAGAGTGAGTGAATGGTGGCCGGCAGGTCTTTGTGTACACAGAGAGTAGAGAGAGATGAGTAGACACGGACGGAGTGAGTCAAAAAGCCATGCATTCTGTTCAGCCTCATGCATTGCCATAGCAATAAATAATTCTCCACAAAAGGTTCCCACAATAATAGAACATGCATACATACAGATCGTTACATCTTATTGTCATGTACACATGTGATGTGACTACTGTGACTGTGACTGCTGTGGAGCAAGACGTGATTCCTTCCACTTTCGACTGCTACTCAATAAGCACCCACTCCCACAATGCTCTCCTGCCAACTATTCTTATTCTTATGACACAACCCATAGTATTAGTATAGCTCTATTACGTATAATGTTAATAATGTCTGTATGTATGTGGACAAGGAGTGTCGAGAGTGCAGGGAGTGAGTGAATGGTGCAGTTGAGTTCATTCCCTAACAAAGGCTCATCAAATATCTTATGATCGGAGCACACATGGACAACAGTCCTCGTCTCTCCAGCCAGACCCTCCCCGCTCCGTCACCGTCCCTTTTGTTTCAAATCTCATCTCATTCTTACGGGACCTTCATCTCCTCACAGACTTCTCCTCTCTCTCTCTCTCTCACTCTCTCTCTCATATCACAGATCACTTCGGAACAACAACAGAGTGCAATAAATTCTTCTGCTTACACATCAACAGGGAACAATATTGGAAATTGCAGCTAGCCGCACGCCGCACCACTCTCTCTCTCTCTATCCCTTCACCAATGCCAAGACAATGAAAACAAAGTGGCACTTAAACTGCTACCATTAAGAAACAACACTCAACCTTAGTCTCTCTAACATAGATCACTTCATAATGCACGGAGATGTGTAGAGTCTGAGCCTTTCTTTCGGCTCCCTTCCTTTGCTCATTCCGTTGTTATAGATTTATGATTAGCCCAGTTTAGTTCTATGCCCGCAGTATCTGCATGGAGACTTGAATTCCATTCATGAGCTGTGTGCTATACTAAATAATCTCATGTAGTCATGCGGAAAAGACTCAAAGCCACAAAATATGATATTCGTTTTTAGAAATAAAGTCAATGGATCGTCTGTCACAAAAATCTCACACAACTCTGCATCTGTCGGTCCATAGCTAGATGAATACGTTTATAGGCAGCTAGGTGCCTACTGTATTTGTATATGCACTGCGAACACTGCGATCATTGCAAATTAGTTTAGATTTCCAGCTAATCTGGATCTGGACTCATCACGATCACTAATTAGTAAGTATAGTTAGTAGTTTATTTTAAATTGGGACTTAATGTCTGGCTTTTGTAGACAGCCACGTCTCTAAGTGTGGCAGGAAGGGAAGGCTTAATAAATTGAGGATTGTATGACCAAGAAAATAATAAGAAATGATAGAAAAGAGAGCTCCGTCAATTTCGTAATGAAAGGTATTTAGGCAGGACGGTTTAGTGACGATTCTCCTGTTCGTGGACTGTGCATAGCGTTGAAATGCCTGCATGGGAATGGAATTTAGGAAGAACGTTTATGCGGGAGGGTGGGAAGGAGATCGTGCGGGCATTTACTACTTCCTCCTCTCTCGGCAATTAACTCTGGCATTGCAGAAGTCAATGAAGCTGGAGAGGAAGGTGTGCGCGGGTGAGTGCGGAATTCTAATGAATGGGCGTGAAGGTGAGTGAGGTGAGGAAATGTACACAGCGGAGAAGGGAAGAGACTAACAATGGGCCTAGCTGAGTAGTCTGAGCCGGTTGTTAGTTAGAGATGACAATGGCCCAATTTATTGCTTGCGTCTAAGATGTGCAATTAGGCAAAGCCGGGTATTAGGGAGATATTTTAGGACGACTGCTCGGGTCGGTATTTATACTTGACTGGCTGTAGGTAAGTGAGTGAGTGATTGTGAGATTCGGGAGATGAGTAAGCGGAGAGAGAAGAGACAATGAGAGACGGAGCGCCGAGGGCAGGTCGACGGAGGAGGAAGCCAGCCCGCGTCGGCTACAGAAACATCCGTCCGACTCACAAAGAGAGCGACGACAAAAAACCAAACAGATCCGAAATCGTTTGAATGGATTCTCTTATTCCCTCTCTATCGGCTCTCTCTCTCGCTCTCTCGTGCATTATTGCAGATAGGGTCCGACCGACGACTACTGCATCGAACCTCTTAGCTCACCAACTGACAACACACACACACAACAGTAGCTAACTGGGAGAGAGAGAGAGACGAAGACAGAGCTGTGTTTATTGTAGAGAGAGACAGACGCGAGATGTGCTCGGCTCAGTAGCCGCCTCGGAGACAAAAGGAGCGCCGAGATGGGATGAGCAAAGTGAGAGCACTCGAAATCCTCGATCGAAACAGCGATCGGCTTCCGTCCCAAAGGCAGATAAACAATCCCGGAATACAAAGCCCGTGCAGTCACTGCACACAGACAAATACCCGGCTCCTATAGCATTTCAACTGTTTACTCCCTCACCTCTCTCTCTCTCTCTCTCTCTCTCTCTCTCTTCTGACTCACTTTCCAATAATATTATTCTCATCTCACAGCCAGGCTCTATTTAAGTATCTCCGTCATCTCCTTCCCATTACTCTGCAAATTCCTTCCTAGTGCATAGTCACCTACCTTTTTCAAGCTTAGCATAATTAATTAATTCACTTTGATTCGGAGATCTTTCGACGAATTCTAATCCTCTCAATCAATTTACATGGAAAACAATGCGGGTTGTTACTATTCCAGAATTTTTTGCAATTGCTTTCTCACAATTACAGCAATGATAATTGATACACGACTAAGTGCTGCCAAATATTTAGCAGGTGATCGAATTGACTCCATAAAAGGCAACAAGAGCCAGTGCATGGAAAATACGAGAAACGATGGTATCTATTTATACTCAGACAGATATCAAATGAAATATTATGCGTGGTGAGTGTTGAGGTACACCTGGTGGAATTCTCGGAGACAGACACGTAAATTAATACGGACAATGGAGAGAGGGTCGCTACGGATGGGCTCAGACGGGGATATTGATATTTGCGGGAATTGGGGGAAGGAGCGAGGAAGGAGAGTGGAGCTGATTGTCTTTGACGTGCAGTTAATGATCATCTCTGCTCCTGAGGAATTGCAGTTGGCGAGAAGGTCGTTTGTGCAGAGAGATTGGGGAGGGGCGGGGATGTCTGTCGGCGGCGGGGGAGTTCTCCTCCGTCCCCGCCGTCCTTGCTCCTAGGAGGACACGGAGGAGCAGGAGCGGGGCCCGTCCCCACATCTGCTACCCATTAGAATGATCAAGAGCTGGCGTTTTTCGACGAGTACATTCATTTGTCAGCGAGTTAGTTAGCGAGGGAAGAAGACTTATTGTTCCTCCAGTTCATTGTCAGCTCACCTCGCTCTGCCGACCCCAGTCCCAATTCCCAATCACTCACAAATTACATCTCCCTCCCTACACACACTCCGATTTGCAATTAGACAGGCAATCCGCACAGTCGACGCAGCCAAACCAACAAACAACTCACTTCAACTTGTCTTCCACCGTCCCTGCTCTTCCCCACCGAATGACAAACTACCTCTGACCCATCCACTAAATCTCCGCCACTCCACTCTCGACGACAACAATTCCCACTGCAACCTCTCCCCGCCGCCATTGTCACCCCACTGCCATTGTCATCACAAACTCCTATCTGGATCTCTTCTGCTAAAACATGTCCCGAACCAATCCACGAAACTGGCTTAAACTTTCGGATTCATACTTCAATTCCATCATTGCCTTTATTACTATTACGTATATTATACATTTACAATGACCACGCAAGTCTTTATTACCTTTTTTAAATCCCTTAGTTGACGGCAGTCTCGTCTCGTAGGTTATTTTTGTAAGACTTGTTCCCTATTCCCAACTAGCGCCTCGATCATCTTGCACCATTCGAGCAACTAGCTACCTGTCTCATATTTCCTCATGAAAATCCTGCCATCAGAAATCTTGATGAATGTGCAGTTTAAAATATTGAGCATACTGACAATGAGAGCAAAGACATGGGCTAACTTTGAAATGAAAGTTTCTGACTATCCAGTAAGGCAATGGATTAAGACGGTGCATTGGAAAATAAACTTGACAATGAGATTAGCAGGTGATTTGGGCTCGTTCATTTATTGCTGGTCGTGGATAGTTCTATCGAAAGGCCAAGTTAGCAGAAGAATAAGAATGAAGTTAGCGCATAGACAGGATGCATGGGTAATGTGCTGAAGTAATAAACATCAGGTATGCACCGTGCCATAATATACGTAGGCATATCATCACATAGATGACGTAGGCCGAGAGGAAACGACAGAGGCTCTTGTTATTCATCCGAGGAGCACGGAGAGAGATGAATTCGTACTCCGTGCACTCTGCACACGCCGTGTATGAGTTCACCTATTTATCTGTATCTATAGAGGTAGGCTAGGCCAGAGGCTTTGAAGGGAAGCCAACATGGGGGGTCCGCCAATTGTCTTCCTTCCTTCTGTGAACTTCCGACAGTTCTTCAGCATCTCACACTGCACAAGAACAGAGTGCGCGACTTCCCAATTAACTATTGACTTTTAAACGCCGGCCTGATTAGGACTCTGTGGTCCACAGAAATACTTGAGCCAGTCCAAACATTTTTCAGCATCTCCACAAAAAAATCCGTCGTCGCAATTTACGAACGGAGTTCTTTTGAAATTAGCTACTTGCAATTTTGGAAGACAGGAATCCGTGGGACTCCTGCTTTGTTTAGACTGAGTGATGTTTGATGGTTGGAGGATGAGAAAAGAGTGGAAGACTACTCACGTCTGTCTTATTATCATCACTCGTATCTATAGTTGTGCATCTGAGTGAATATCGTGCATCGTCCTTCCCTGCTTACAGACTGCGGATATTATGTTGATGCGCGAAAAGTGCATTTTATACTGTGTGGCGGCGCAATTCATAACTTTTGCCAAAACTCTCACTCAGTCCTCAACACGTCACTGCAGGACATGACCAAAAAACTCAATTTTATATAAGTTAACTACAAACTTCAATTCGCATAGTTTAATAATAAAAATAGGCTAAATTTATTGCACGTCTATAGAGTTGAATGTGACAACGGAACGGAAAGGAGCTAAGTGAGCCATGATCAATTCTTCCAGCCTCATATTTACCTGGTGAAAACACTCACCCCTTATAACAAGTGAAATTGTGTTGGAATATTATTATATATGATTAATCTGGATCTTTATTTAAATGTAATTGTTCTTGTTACACATTTACATTTAAAATCATTGATGATGATGCACTTAGTGCACGGAATTTGATATTATAGGGTAATGTGGGACGAGGGCCCTGTTACCGATAGAGAAATACAACGGATGCCTCGCTCGGCTACAGTGCCCAAAACCCATTTCCCCTTTAGAACGGCAAAGAATGGTTTCTTAAGGTTTCCCATTGCATGTTGTTGTGTCGCCGAAGCTTCAGATCTACGGGGGACTCTGAGAAACTTTGTGATCAAAGATGTTTGCATGGAGTGTGAGTGTGAGAGTGGCGAGGCGAGTGGGCCTGGAAGAGAGTGCGTGGGAGAAAGAGTAGTAAAACTAATAAATAGATAACAGGCTGAATTCGGTAGCCCTAGGTACGTACGTAGCCAACCCACCGCCCCGTCTCTTATTAGCCTACATACATAGCTAATCAACTTTGCCTATCTCTCTCCCTTTAGGTCAGACAGAAGAGTAACCAAGGGCTTTTCCACGGTTCAACTTCAGCTTCTCCTCCAAGTCCTCATGTAAAAGTACACATTTATTTAGCTAATCTGTAGTACGAGTACCTACCTATTTCCAGTAGCATTGTTTCATATCTCATGCCTACTTGTAAGTAAATGCATTTTGTAGGAAGGTTAACGCTAATAATAAAGGTCTGCGGAAATGAATGGCGACAGCCTAAACATTAGGTCACTACACGATACTGACTTGTCGTCGACAAATCATAAATTCAGTGAATAACTGTAGAGCTGCTATTGGTACTAATAAATGAATAAGGCACGGCAGATTCACAATAAGATAGACAGATTGCCCTGTCCAAAGTTGGCTTCGTAATCCCCAAGATTTTATTCTATCGCTAGGACCCCAATTACAAAATTCAATTTAAAAACAACGACACTGTCATATCTACTCATGTTCTGCTCCCTTGTCACTACTATCTATTTTCTTCTGGCTCTGGCTATTGTCTTGGATGTAGAGTAAACAAATTTGATATCCGTAGTCTGTCTCAACTCTAAAATAACACGGAGAAATGTAAATTTGGAGTAGCCTAATAGTGATAGGGAGTTATTAGTGATTAAAATATAACGTCGGTATGTATCTATCGTAGATTGTGTATCTGTACAGTATAATAATATGTCTTCTCCATTCTTTCATCTTTTCTTTGTATGTTAAGTTACTTGTCTTTGTATTGGCCTTTGGCCGTCTCCTTACTTACTGCCTTCTTGATTGCATTATTATATGAGTATCTACCTTGTGTCTCAGAACCGTTTTTAATCCGGCTCAAGGTAAATTACGCTCGACAATAGTCTAGCTATTTGCCTGTTTAGATTTCATTCCTTTGCAATGACAGTAAATATGTAGCAATGAATTTCCTCCTAGTCGACTAGTGACACGATTTGCCTATGGAATGAGGAAATCTTGAAATGTTCGGATTGAACTCACTGTCCTACTTATTTAATTCGAGACAATGAATGAGAATATTAATTGTCGTTACTTACGTGTGGCAATGCTGCTATGTCCAGGCGAGGGATGGATGAAAAATAAGTCGCTTTTTCTACTTATTTTACTCATTCCACTTTTTCACTGATGAAAAAATTCCTTTGCGCAGCGTGGACAATTAATTTAAACTACTTATCTCATTATCTCACTCACAAAAATTCTTGCTGAAGTTAAGTTTCAATTTGTCATTGAAAAATTTTCTTAGTCCGACTGTCACTCATCTAAATCTATGAGACTTGTTCATAATAATTTGTAAATTTAGTCAGACATGATGAGAATGAGGAAGAAGAACAAGAGTATTTACTAGCAATGATAGTCGTGCATTCAAATCAGGATCCAATGAAATAGATTTGTGCTTTTTCGACCTGATGGTTAAGTTACTTTTGAAAATGTGGTTTGAAAGCCCCTATTATTATGTACACAGTAATAATGAATATGGTTGGGATGGGTTGACACATGACACATGATGACACACACACACAGATGGGTTGACACAAGACGGAAATTGACTAAGTCACTAGTTATGATTTGATTTATTCGGAACTGACACAATTGCGATTTCTTAGCTATGCGGATGAACAATGGAGCAGCCGGTTGATGAGCTGTGTGATCTGTGCAGAGTGCTAGTGGTGGCTGAGAGGACAGAGCGAGAGAGCGAGAGAGAGAGACAGAGAGAGAGAGAGAGGTCGGAGTTTGTGGCCAAGCTCTGGGCGACTAAGTGAGTGAGTGAGTAGTGAGGATGCAGTCGGGCGGGCAGGAGCAGGGATCTCTGTGCCAGCATTCGTCTCCGTGGTCGACAGTCGGAGGATCGGAGATGTGCGCAGGAAGACAGAGCCGAGGGAGCTTTGTTCCTATTGTATCTCTGCCAGAGAAGGAAAGAGTTGGGAATGGGACTGCCTGGCCTGGCTACACAGTGGCCACATGCATCCTCCAGCCACCTCCGTCCGACCAGGCTCCATCCAAAGCTGAGGGCACAGGCACCTACCTTATCTCTACTCTCTTCTTCTCCTTCTCCTTCGTCTCACCACTACAGACACATAGCTACAGATGACAACAGAAAAGAGAGAAGAAGAAGAAGAAGGGCTACTCACTAACACAAGGAGGAGGAGGACGACGGCCGGGCTATTCTCTTCCGTGCTCTGCCTCTTCTTCCGTGTTAGTGAGTGTGAGTGTGTGTGTGTATTGCATGTGTGTGTGTTAGTGTGGAGCAGGGAAGAAGAGAGCTGCCTGCCCCGTCAACACGAAGACACGGGGCAGACAGAGCTGGGAAGGAAGAAGAGGCGAAGAAAGGCAACAACTCGAAAAAGATGAGATCTCTCGCTCGAGAGATGACAATGGAAAGGAGTCATCTTCTTGGCAGAATGAGTTGGAGCCGTGAAGGGAGTTGCCTGCCTGCCTTCCTGCATGCCCGCCCGTCCCTCCCTGCCTCTTCTTCCTCGCTCCACGTCCATCTCACATTATCAGCTCCCTCACTCACTCACTCACTCACTCACTCACTCTGCATTATCCAAACTTCTTTCTTCCTCATCACACTGCTACTAGCCTTTTGTTTCTTCTATCTCAATCTCTCACTCTTAATAAGCATACACGTACTCGCATCTCACAAATACAAAGATACCCGTAGTCATCTCTACTTATTTACTGTATGCCACTCACACAGCTACTCCTGCCTGCCTCCGTCGCGTCCTACTTATTGTTACCATACTTCCTTATTTATTTATCTCTCATTCTCTCTCTGCATTAACATTTAACGGGCACTCACTATCAATATTAATCTGCTCTTTTTTGGGGAGAAAAAGCTTCAGCTCTCCTCCACTTTTTGACCTACGCAGACAATATTATTGTTGATATTGTTGGAAAGCTGCAAAGTCTCTCCACACAACTATATAGGAGTTGCTACTATTGTCTCTGATTGGCAGATACAACAGTCTTTTTGATTAACGGAACTGCATCTTCCATTGAAACAGATTCCGATGTACTTGTCTGTGAAAATATTCCAGCTTTCCATCAATATCAGCATTGTCTGTGTAGGTCCAATAAGCTAAGAATGTTTGGATGGCTGAAGCTCATTAGCTTGAGGTTCATTAATTTTACAACTTTAACTAACAGCCTCCATAGAGATTATTATAGATTTTGCCTATTTAAAAGTGCCCAATCTGGGGAGTTAAACCTTAATAAATAGATTCTGTTCATTTCTATGTACGTCATTTTAATATTCACTTTGCATATATCCGTCACTGGATTATTATGTACTACTACTAATATTGTTACTATTATTACTATTGTTATCATTATTATTATATGACTTTTTTTTGGCTTGGTAGGTACTAGGTAGAATTCCTTCGTTGTAGTTTGTATCGAGTGAGTGAGCGAGTGGAAAGCGGAGAACGGAGAAGGATATGGGATCCTAGTTTTCTCATCATCTGTTTCTGTTGTTGATGCAGGGCCGGAGATTAGCCAGGGAGACAGAGGGCTTTCTTACAGGGAGCTATTGTTTTCCTTGGCTGTTGGTGGATGCGAGAGGAGACGAGAGATGAGAGTGGATGGGGAAGGGAGACGGCTATTGTGTTACATCACATTGCGATGCATTCAGCCTGTGGGAATCGGAAGGGACACATTTCACAATGCAATCCCATTTGACAATAGAAAAGTACACTTCATCTCCATGGCATGTGTGTGTGTGTGCACTGAGAGCCCAAGGTGCCCGTGGACCCTCACACAGTTACACATTATGCAGGGACAGGACATTAGCGAGGATGATGTAGACAATTGTTAGGTAGGTTCCTGTATTCTTCCACTCTCTCTCTCTATCTTTATTCCTGTCTTGAGTAGTTGCGTCCGATTAGATGGATACAGTGCCTCTCTGTCTCTTCAGTGTGACATTAGATTAGGGCAGGGCATTTGTTGGGCAGAGAGAGAGGGAACACAATGGCCCTTTTTTGCACGACGACCCCTTTGTTCCTTTTCTACCCATTGTCAACAGATTTTTATAGTTAAGAACGAAGGACTTGGGACGCAGATCAGATCTCCTTCACTATTTACTTACTCGTCCAACAGTGTCAAGTCAAGCAATGAATTCGCTAGACATCTAGCTACACGGAGGACGACGGAGCCTTTGAAAAGAAGAGCCGGAGAAGTAGTGAGTGAGTGACTGAGTGAGTGGAGTGGAGCTGTACATTAAGGACAGTAGCATCTTTTTATTCAGAACACGTCTCCAACTCTTTTCTGGCCCCCTCTCTTCTCGTGAGCCTTTTCTCTTTTTCTAGTGTCTCTGAGGCTGGATGATAATGATTGGAAAGAATTGTGATGACAATTGGAGGAAGATGTGGATGCATTGCATAAAATATGATGAAGATATTTATTTGTGAGTAGAAGAGAGTGAGAAGATAGCGAATGAGGTGTGGGGCGGGTGCGGCGGGGAGCGGGGGGCGGGGCGAGGAGAACAATGATTTTTGTGTGGGAGGGAGAACAATGCGGAAAAGTTCTTTTGTCATCGGCGACTGAGTCGGAGTGAGCGAGGAGCCTCCGCCTCTCGTGCTCCGCAGCCTCCAACCGGAACTCGGAGAACACAATGGAGCGACTCCTACAAAGACTACTCTCGCACACAATGCCCCAATAGACTCACTACCCAGGGCCACACCAAACGACGACTCCCACACACACCTAAATTATTCTCTCTCCTTCTCCTTCCTATTTACAAAGACTCTCCCTCCGAGCTCACTCTCTCACTCACCTACCTTCCTCCACGCATCCCATCCCATCATTCCAATCCCTTGTCACACTTGCAAAAACTAGTAGCCGTACTGTGTGTCAATCATAAACAGACTGATCTAATCTAATATTATATTCGTCTTCTGCATTAAGAAAACCTGCTATAATTACATTGGCGATCTAGTAATTGGCCTCATTGGAGTAAATTTCCAATTATTCAATAATAATAATTAATAGTGCATGATGATGTAAAGTGCACATCTACTACGCGAAGTTTAAAAATGCAAGCAACTGTTTCTTGAAGATGAAAATAGGAAAGTTAGTGAGAGGAAGAGCTACATTTGTTTAAGATGAAGAATAGGAGGGCTCTCTCGTCTCATCTATCCCCACCCGGCACCCGATATACAATCTACATACTTATGGTTACAAAGACTAAATAGATGCTTGCGCCTCAACCTTAGGGACAGAGATGAACCTCGGTAGGTAGTACTGATCAGTTTTTAGCGCATAATTGCGGACTTAATTGCTGACGAATTGGGAGAAAGGCTACAGGATGACAGCATAGGAGAATTTTGGCAAATGGAATATTCTTGGGACAGAGTTAAGTTAAGAGTAGTAAGAGAGGAAGCTAGCGAGTGGGAGTAGTGTGTGCTTGCATTGCGGGAGTGTGGGATAGCTACAGACAGACAGACAGACAGAGTTGTAGTTCTTGTATTATTGTGTGCAAAGGAAGGAGGCGAAAGAAACCGAGCATTGGCCTCCTTTCCCTCTTCACTCTCAATCAGCCGAATTCGCAATCCGCATGACTAGCCAGCAAAGCAGACACACAGGACTCAGGACTCAGGACGGCAGGACACAGGACACATGCACATTATCTGCACAGCACAAACAGAAACACATCGATCGACCATCCACAAATCCAGTCTCATCTCATCCTCATCTCTTCTCCCTCTCTTTCTTATTCACTCCTCACTACTCATTAGCGTTATTGTCATTGTTGTATATTATTATTACATTGACCTGTTCCCCGGCTAGAATGAAGACAATATGCGGTAACACCGTCGAATGGTAATAGTTTAGTCTCATCTGCGACATTAGCATTCGGACGCATTCTTTCCATGCTTTCACTCATTGCACCAAAAAACCAATTAGAACATAAACATCTCGTGCAGGTGCTCTATGATAGCCGATTACCATAAGGCTAATTTAATCTAACCTAACCTAAAATATTGAGATGCATTAAATAAATAATCTAAATACTGTGATCGTACCTAGAGTAACAGAAAGTCTGGACATTCTTTTCTGTCACTGCGTGCAGATTATGCCCGGCCCTTATATAGAATAACTGACTAGAAACAGAGCTCTGCACACAGTTTACAATTTCTTAGATCATTTGCACAGTGGGCCGGTGGGATATAAAATTAGTAACATATAATAATGTTACAACTTCATGTTAAGAGTTGAGACTGGTAGTAATTCAGCTGCCAACATTAAGCTCCTGTTCCATCTACATACAATCTACATCATCGCCTGCTCATAGCAGACAGGGCGAGTAGAATGTCATTCTGTATTGCAGCAAAGGGGAAAAAACTGCATTTACAAGGCGCTTTGGATTATTGCACACTGTCCAGTTCGTAATCCCGTCTTGCAAGGTTAATCCGTAATGAGAGAGCAGAATTCTTCGGTCTCTCAGCACTCATACTGTTTTCCATTCACTCTCACATATGCAGTCATTACATATTATTCATTAATTGGATGTTGTACGCGACACTCTTATGTTTTGGAGCCGTGCGTGTGGCTAAGATTTATTCAAAAGAGCTTTGTAAAATTTTACTTCACTAGTTGGTCTGCTCTCCACGCTATTCTAGCAGGCCCTAACTAATATTATGTGACATTCAAGGAGGCAAATATTTATGGAATAATATTATGATCATCTCTCCTCAATTCCTTCGATCACTATGATTTGTTAACCTACTTGTAACTGATGAGATGACTCAGCCATGTCTAAAACTCGTTACTGTTCTATGAAATCATTGTAAAGCCAGAAAACGATTTTTAAACTATTTGCTGTGCAAATGAGAGTCGGTTTGTCAATGTAAAACTATCTGACACTAATCGCATAATACAGGAACATGTACATAGACAGGGCAGGAGTAGGAGTAGGTAGGTGCATAATTGCGTTGATTGCATGGAGCACATGCTTAAACTCCTTCATTTCATTCTTTTGTTAGCTAAAGCCAAGGCGCTTTATTTATTGACATATTATTTGAAATGTATATTCATATAAATACTTGGATACAAGGTTCGTGGACTCCTTTTACCATGGGGAAGTGGAAGAAGGTAAGCCCGTCCAGGAGTTTGGAAATTAAATTTTCATTGTTTTTCCACAGGCGACAAAAATAAGGATTTTGTCGCCGTAAAAACCGTCGATGTTGTCGTAAAATGTCATTTTTAAAACCGGGTTACGAGAAATAACAATATATGAACGGATTCGAGCATATAGAAAAAAGATTGCATATAAATCGGTTCTCCTGGAGTAGCTGGTGTGGAAAATGATACCAGTCCATCACCGGTCCCCCTTAAGCATATTTATTGTGTCTAACAGGAGTAGAATTAGTAGAAGAAGGGAAGGAAGGCGAAGGGAGTGAGTATTACACGGGGGTCAAGTAAATAAAATAAGAGCGTGAAGGGCAGAGGAATACTTGAAATTCTGCCGTGCAACTTATATTTAGCAGCGGCGAAGGGAGATCCGTCGACTATCCGACTATAGGACACTGATTAATTGTACTTACGATATTAAGATCAGTTAGAAGTTGGAAGGAGGAATGGTAGAAATGGTGCAGGAGTTGTAGTAAAAAAGAAATTCCCACAATAATAATATTGATCTAGTTAATAGGAGTGCTATTGCACGTTTTGAAGTGTTTGCATGGCTAGTATCAGAAGAAATGATTATCGTAGAAGAGCTTGTTAGTTGGGTAGGTGGGCTGACTTATGAGTCGGATTTCCACTACTTCAGTCCTCCCTCCTTCAACCTTGCTCATCTACAGAGGCACAGGCAGGCACATAATAATAGCACCTACAGATGAATATCATTGCCTGCTTCGAGCAGAGTGAGATATAAATCTGACAAATGAATAATAATAAGCAGCGTGCAATATTTGTGATTAGTAAAGAGTCTGTGTACTAATAGGAGTGGGATAATGATAAATATATCCAAATATTGTGTGTTTGAATTGTAGCTGAAAGAATAAAAGAGTTTAAGTAGCAAATCCCCCCTCGTTCATTGAAAGAGGAGGCAAGGCAAGGCAGAAAGTCAGT
>JABASI010002549.1:0-19322 GCA_019776505.1 Tomocerus nigrus
CCATTTCATAAATCAGTCAATGATGCAGAGAGAATCATAATGATGTATAAAACAAATATGAAATTATAATATAGTATTACAGTTATAATGCATTAGACATAGTGTTATTAACTACAAATCTATGAAATAAGAAAAGTCATTTTATAACTTCACCTTAATTTACATACGCTTTAGTTTTGCAGGAGATTCAGTTTTTATTTGGGTAAAATGCCAAACTAACTAGGTAGCAAGTTAGATCTATAAATCGCTACCGGTGGTGCTGTGCTCTGTGCCATTATTTTAAATGTACAATTTTGCACTGTCCTCCCTTATTCCTTGGTCTGTGTGTTGCATTGCTACACAGTTGCATCTAAATCTTTCTTTATGAATTGTTAGACTTGCATGTGTGCATTGTGTTCATTCGTGAACACACACAAAATAGTGTCTATGAAACAGGATCAACAACATAAACATGACATAAATACAAGCTGTCGAGCTAGTAAACAATTTTTATGAGAAACTTATTTTTACAATTGTACTTTCACAAAAGGAAATGGAACAACGAAGTATATTAGTCATCTCATCCACGCATAGCCAGATAATTGATTTGTACTCCTTACTTACAGGCAAATAAAACTGAAGTAATTAGGTGTTAATAATTAACTTAGGTAATAAAGATTTTGCTTTTCTATTTAATTATCTGTACAAAATAAGATGTATGCTTTCTGTAGTTTCTTATTCGTGTTTCAAGTGCAGGGATATGTATACTTCACATACCACCATCATGTACGGTCTCTACCTATACAATTAAATTTTTTAATAGGTACAGTGTGAATTCATTTACCTACAGGCCAGCATTATTTGCGGAAAAATGCTGACACACTGAGGCAACTCAGTCTATTTAATGCACATTATTTTAAAAACTTCGCTAATACAAAAATAACAAAATCTTGATTGGTCTTTGTTTGTTAGCAAGCTTAAGTGGTCAGTTTTGATGACAAATAATTTGAGTCTTTCGATTATTTATGGCATTAAAATATAAAAATTTAGAGCTTGGCATTTGTGTCTTAGTGTACTAATGGATACTTGACTTTAGGGAGTACGTATCATAAAAGATCTTTTATTCTTGCTATTTATATACTTGCTGTAACTACGAACAAGGTGACTGCAACGATGAAACTGAAAGTGAATTGTAGTATTATATGTTGGTGATGGTGACAATGTGTTGCCCTTTGGGTATAGGTAATAAAATGGCAGTAAAGGAGTAAGGGAGGAGAGTACTTTATATAATATAAGTAATTTATAAGTGGCCGATATCTGAAGAAACTGAAGATGTCATAAGCAGAGTAAGTTGTGAGTTCAGTTGAGTAAAGGCATTGCAGGGGTAGAATGCAGATGTGCAGATTGCAGAGTTGGAACTTGGAACGGATCCGTAGAGCTCTGATAACATTTAACTGGAGACCGGCGAGACTGTTGGTAGATTGCAATGGAATTCGGTGAAGACAGGATTGCGATTTTCCATAGTTCACACAAAACGGAGTTTGATCGAGCAGGAATTTTATTTGTTGTCTGAATTAAATTTCGCACATTGAGCGAATCTTAAAAGACATGCAGTTCATTCCTAGATATTATCAGTTGACCAGTCACTCACTAGTCTCCTTAGGATTGTGTGCTAGTTTGCACGAGAATTGGCTATCATCTCCTTACTCCAGATTGCTAGAAGCGGAAACGAAAGGCTCTGTGCACGATTTTAAAATCATGACCAGACGGCATACTAACCGTATTGCTGTTGACATTTATTCCATGAAAGCCCGCGTGAGGTATGTCTTTTATAACACTACCTAAGCCCTATTATGTGTATCCCGTACGATTAGCATCTAATCAATTTCTAATGTAGACCAGTGTTTTATTATGTTCTCGTATGTTTATTTTGAACCCTAATGTCCTTTCTGTATGGGTATCCTTACTACTTAGTTTGATAAGTTATGGAAATGTCATTGTTATAATGTGGCAGGCAATTAGTTCCCAATTTCCCAAGTCAAGAATTACACACTTCAGACTTTCAGACTGTTATGCATAGTAAATACCATGCAACTACCTAGACTGTAGACTTATTTCTATATTTTACCACCTATCTATAAAGCCGAATTTTGTTGCGAATCTTATTTTCATACGTGATAAAGTATAGAAATGAGGAGTTCGACAGCTTGACTTAAGTACATTCATAGGATACACTCATTCATGACTTGGGACAAGATATTTTTAGTATATGAATAAGAATTTGGTGATAAGAGATAATTGTTTGATATATTACGGGCTTTCAATATATTATGATATTGATCTATATATTCATTTAGGACTTTAGGTTAGATCAGCAAAGGTTGGTTAATTTGCATTCTCTGAAATTGTTTGTTGTGATTCTAGTACACTTACAAACTTAAAATTCTCATTACTACCGACAATGTTAACTTGCCTGTTTTTGAGTAGGCATACCTATTGACAAAATTTATACTAAATTATCTGCATATCTGCATTAGTGTACAGTTAATTTCGTCTGCTTATAAAGTCAATGAAAAAATCGATGTAAAGTAAAATATTTTTTCGAAATTATTATAACATTCTGATGCGCAGATACTTTCGGATTAAAGTTTAGCGTTGTAAATTGTAGTTTGTTGTAATTATCTGCATACAGTGCATCTGGGTAATATTCAGAAAACAGAATAGCACAATGCTAATTCCCATGCAGCGCTAATTAAACATTAAACTGCCTGCAATCTGCTCTAGCCCGAACACCTGCAGCCTATGTTAGGAATTATAAACGTTATATCTGCATACGCTTCGGCTAATAAGTATACGTGTAGATTAGCACTAGGTATTCTTGTATGTACTAGTACTTAATGATCCTTTATGCATATATGGTTCACTAGAGCTTACCTACTCTGTCATTACGTATTAAACATACCTGCATGCTAAAATCGTTACAACAAAGCAGGTAGCAGTGGGCGATTCGGGCACTACCTACTCACACTTGAGATTTTGAACGGTGAAAATATTTTTGTTGAGATTGTAATATCCAAATTTACTTAGTATTTCTAGTCGTAGTCTCGTAGTATCTTAAAGTAGTAATTCCGTTAGTGTCTCAATTTGCATAAAATCTAAACTAAAATTTCAGACATTCGTATTCACATAAACTACAGATGGAAAATGGTAATTGCTTTTAGCTATGAGTAACAGGTTCACTAAATGACACTAAAGCATAGATCGACATTTGTTAGCATAGTAGTACCTAGGTATGCATTAAAGTATAATATTATTATTATTACTAATATTCACTTAGAGTTTGTGAGTATAAAGTGAATTCTAACTTGTGACGTAATATAAAATTAAATGAGGATAGTAGTAAGAAGGTTTGCTATTAGGTAGTGTAGTTTGTAGGTTTATCTGTATTTGTATATACATAGAAGTCCATAAAGACAATGAATCACCCACCTACGTCCAAATGTATCTGACACGTGGTGTTGGCATACAAATATTATAGCCATAATGTTCATGCCATATTCTATGCATTATGATCAAAATTATTGCTCACCATTCCAGGATCAGTGAATGGGTGTCTCATACTATATATTTATTACTGTTACGTTATCCTTACAATTTACTAATCCTACTACTGCCTACAAGGAGTCAGACGTGCACAGGGCACAGACAGATTAGTAGCTACAGAAAGAGCGCATGTAGTATCGTAAAGGAGAAGCGTATTTATTAATTAGAAAATTGAAAACGTCCTACTTTCTGTACATTTAAGGCCTTGAATAATTATCGTGAACTTATACATTGCCGAATTCATGTGAGGATTAGTATTCTTGAGTCGTGAGAGTAGCAGCCGTAGCAATAAGATAACAGTGTTATTGTATTTAGCCATCACATCATACAAAAAATTACGAATGTTGCATGTAGTTAGAGTTGGTGATAGGTGGTAAACACACGGACTCTTTGACTTTCTATGCTATCCTTGTGTTGCCTTTTTGATGTAGTGTAATGGTGACTTAGAGGCAAATCCAATCCTACATGCTAGTCAAATCAGTAGAGTACATACATCTATCTCTAATATCTAATGATCTGAAGACGTAGACGTCAGAGTGCAATGCATCACACTACACACCACCAACAAAGTGACCAACTGGTTCAACTCTTGCCATTTTAGGGCAAATAGCGCCCACGTCCCCACAGCAGAGGTTGCTCATTAGAAACCTCTAATCGGAAATTTTCAGGTGGATAATTTTCGCCCTCGCAGGCTAAATTCGATCACCTTCGTAAACTCGTTTGAAATATTATTATTGCAGTAGAATCAAATCCCCTTCAAGCACAGTCTTTGGTTAGTCTCTGTGAGGAGATGTGGACAATGTACATGAATAAAAAATCTGTATCAGCAACTAGCGTAGTCTACTCTTTACACACATGTAGGTGTGGTGTGTAGTATGCAGTGCAACGTACTGTGTACATTTATTTGGTACTCTGTAGCCTCTACTACCTACTTTTGACATTTTAATGCTAATATGCAAAAATACATTCATTATAGTCCATAAATACATACAAAAGTTTGCAATTCTTATGTAACTGGACTGTTTGAAAAGACAGCTTACATGACACAGTACAGTAGCTGCATGAAAAATACACGAGATATGCATACAACGACAGATATTAGTCACTGTCTACAATTAGCTCACAGCTAAAATCTTAACTATAAGTATTTTGCATTTTCAGTAGCAATTTTTCAAAACAGGTAGCAGCAGTTGTTGAAAGTTCATCTTCGGCATAATTTTCAAACCCAGTAGTTCGTTCTGAATTATAAAAAACTGCATAATTTAATACTGAATGATCATTGCTTATCAAGATCTGTTTGCCTAATCTCTGGCAAGGTTTAGAATAAAATATGAAACTCGATACGTTAAAATCTGGTCCTAGACCTTAGAGCATCTGTAAGTTAAGTTTCATACAAAAGCAGGTGTCATTTCATTTCAGGCATTTGGAGATACTGACCATTCATTCGGATACCCCAAATTTATGCTTTGGCATATAACCATTGTAAATGTGCCCATATTCATTATTATACAGGTAGTAGACATTTTAACAAACTCTGTCACGTGTATGCAACTCCAAGTACATAATATTTAGCCTACAGCCCGTAATGTAAGCGAAGCGAACAGACACAACTCATCTCCGGCTACTTTTCTTCCTCCTGACAATGATCATAGGTTAGATGAAACTTTCATAAACAGTATTGTAGCCCTTTAGAATCTGATTTACTTTATATATATAATAATATAATGCTAATGATAATATTATATTGTGTAAAGCATCTTCTATGTCTATCTACACACGAAGTAAATGCCTGGCGCCTGACCGTACATAACTTGCCCGGAATATTTGTAGCTATTTGTTTTTGCAAGTTTTTTGTAAAAAAAGATTACTAATACCAAAGCAAAATTGCAAGCTAAGCATACATATGTGCGAATACCATACTGTGCGAATCAAATCTTCTTTGTTGTGCTAGATAGATTTACGAATTTACATATTATGCATTTTAAAATAATTGATATCATGTACAGAGCGTACTTTAATATCACATGTGTAGCGACAGGTACCTATTCACTTGCATCAAATAATGCGGTATCTCTATTATCCCATCATTCCCATCATACAGATTGCATCTGAGGTAGAACGAAGGAATTTAAAGCGTGATGAATATTAAGCTCACCGCTCACCTGTAGCGTACAAATTAAAACTGTAGGCATAGTGTACATAGATTAAAATTCAAGGCCAAAGGAAAGAGCATGTGATGCACTGATGTAGATCTATGTAACATACCTATAGTATTATTATATTTTAATATTGCATCGAAATAGATCGATGATGAAGTATCGAAGGTCGGATACATACCAATATAATTTGCAATATATCGTATATTATATTCGAAGAGCAGATACAGAAGAGACGACAAGGCTCCATTTTAAAATTTTACAAATAGTGAAGGTGTGACGGTGTGTGTCAATTGTGTGATCAACATTGTATGGTATGGTGCGTAGAATAAATTGTGCAGGATGGACAAAATTACATTTTATTATGTACTTCCATAAATTGCATTTTTATAATGTGATGTGTACTACTCCCCCCTGAGAATGATTGCAATTCTGCAAACTATCACATTCTTTTCTTTCACCCATATGTTATATAAGTATACTCGAATCAGCTTTAAAGGAAACGGGAACGGATGATGTAACTAAAGATGATGATGTCAGCGATTCAATAGTAATAATATAAACAGAAGATTAGCTTGGAGCTATTTAAATGACATCACCAACTTTAGCGAACTATATAATGTCATCATTGCAGTATTATGCTAATAAACAGCATTAAGTGAGCACGTATAGTTATGAGTGATCTAAGGCCAGGATTTACAAGTATGCAATGACATAATCATTTTTACCATTAAGTATGTGTAGTGAAATTGAATAGTACACACTCATGTCATAGAGTCATAGACTTACATACAAGAATAATGCATGTCAAGTATTTGTAATTTGGCATAAATAGGTTAACACAAAGAAGTAATTTTTCTTCTACAGCGTAAGTGCCTCTAGAAAATGTTAATATCCACTAGCAGCAGTCTGTTAAGCACTTCCTAAACTCGGTTTAATTCTTTCATTAATTGTTGATTTCGCTAGCACTGTTTGGGATGATATGTCTTTACATTCTTTATAGTCTTTATGTCTTAAGCTACATTATACCGCTATGTCAAAACAGATAGTAAGTTATAGTGGCAATTTTTTATCAAGACATGCCCACATTAACGTTTACGGTTAATATTTGATTTTAACTACCTACACCATTATCTTGTTGNAACGTTTACGGTTAATATTTGATTTCAACTATCTACACCATTATCTTGTTGAATAAGTAGTTGCCATTTTTGCAACTCTTCATTCCAAACGGGTAAAGATGACATGAATGATACATACATACACTAGATACACATACAAATATCATTATCACAACAACTAACAATTATTTAAGAGGAACATTATGTAGAGTATTTATGATGGTATGAAAGAATATATCATAATATGCAGCTGTAATGTCTTTTTGCATTCCAGAGATAACATTTATATTCATTAGACTATTGGATGCTTCAGTTTTCCTAAAGTAAGATTAATGCCTTATGGTAATACTAATAGTCTTACTCGTAGTTACTGACATGTAAATTGAAGAATACATAAATAAAGCAGACACATGAGTGCATTTTGATTGACTAATTAAAACGCAATTACTTGTTACTTATGGTAATACTAATAGTCTTACTCGTAGTTACTGACATGTAAATTGAAGAATACATAAATAAAGCAGACACATGAGTGCATTTTGATTGACTAATTAAAACACAATTACTTGTTGAATAAAATTGGTTAACTGCGCTTGTAAGTAAGTAGTTACTTAAATACATATCAATCTGTATTTAACACTAGCAAGAGCATACTATAATATTTTAAAGTTTAAATCTTTGAAGCAGGGCCGCAGATGCCAAAATGTTATTTTCAATCTGTCTAGTGCATTAAGGTCAAACAAACAAAATAAAATCAGGATTCACTTTTTATGCTTCTTTGCAAGTGGCTATGAATACGTAAGCAATTTGCATATTGAAAGTCCACCGACTCGTTTTTGCAAACTATGATGGTACTATCTAGTATATGAATTTGAATGCATGTTAAGATAACATAATGTACTACCGACTACACTGTCTGAGACTAGTTAATAGCTACAATAAGTTGTATTTATGAATTTGAACAGAAACTTTTATATGTTCATAATAGTACCACATCATAAACATAAAAAACTCGCATGGTTTAAGATGTTAAAGGTCATTTTATTACCAAGGCTTAACACTTTGGATATGCAGTAGATGAATATAACGACGAGGCATTGGAAAAGTCTTATTGCAAGTGCTACAGAATGTAAAACATGGATTTAAATGGGTGTTCTCATCTCAGATAGTCTGACCAAGTTGAAGTTGTGCAGTGTTATTAACTGCAAATGCAAATACTAGTCCGGCTTTGCTGCGTCAACTCTGATATCTTGTGTTGTGTGTCTGCTTGACATATGATGACTCTACGTGGGATTAGTTTGTGTGTAGGGGAGGGAGACTCGTAGTTAAAATTAAAAATGCAGAGTTGTTTAGTGTTTATAGTGTGGCTAGCAACGTCACATAGAGAAAAGTTGAATATGACTAAGGATGAAATAAATAATCCTTGGTTAATTTGCAAAGGTTTGCAAATATGGCTTACATTGTTGCCATTACCTTTCAGATTTCTTGTGTAGGAACAATTTGTAGGAAGATACCAAGCAGATCTGCGTCAAAAAACTGATGATACAAAATATTTAATCATTTCTTTCTACAATCTTTGTTGTCTTGCATTAAACATTTTTGTTCCATGAATCTGCACCTGCCGTTTTCTTAATGTTTGAACACGTAGCTGATTAGAAATAATGGTCTCTAAAGTGAGATTTACAAGTTGACGGATCAGAAGATCATAAATGATAAGTAAATTAGGTTTTCCTTTGCCCGGAGGTAAAAGCCAGACTCGATATTTGTGGCAATGATATTCAGTTGAGAAAAATCCACAATATACTTTCTTATGTTCATGGGCAAATGCATTTTACTTTTGCACCGATTGGCAATTGCCTACCTGCCTACCTAGTGTGTGCCTAATTGGCAGACAGTATTTTTAAAAGATGAAATCATTTCTTTTAGTCTCATCTCATAGTCTCTCCTCTCCTTCCTCCGTTCCTGTTTTCTCATCTCATTATCTTATTAAATGACCCTGCTTGACTTCTTTAGAAGTTTTTTTGTCCGTCATGTTTCATTTCTATACAAATCTCAGTTATTGCATTGCACAACCAATTTTACGTTGCATATTGTACTCCCAGGCACTTGCAAAAATCGTGATCCAAACTGATGAACCATTTGGCACGGCATCTGACCATTTTCATTTCATTTGCTATCTCCGCACAAGGCGAAGATTAAGTAGAAACTTGAAAGTGATACGAAAGTAAACGAAGGCTGGGTCTAAATACCAAATTAAACTCTGATGTTGACAATTGAGAATGCGAAATAAGCTTTTATTAATCCTAAAAATTTTTCATCTTATTAATTGCTCCCTACAAATCACTATTTCAGTTTAATTACATGCTGCATATTTGCATTGGTGTGTATAATACAGGATGGAAATGATGGAATACATTGTACACCGGGCACACGTCTCTGGATGTACTGTTGAATGTATTTCCATTCTGCATTCTGCATTCGCATTTCATGAATTCTGACTTCTATAAAGCTGCCTTGTATAAAAGTTATGAAATTGTGCTCAGAACAACAATTCACGTCACAAGAGTCACAACTCCAATAATTGTACTCTGCATTTAATAACGGTGACCAGCTGAGTTTTCCTGAGAATGCTTAATACACAAACCTCTGCAAAGCCAATTCACTTGAGTGTATAGAGCATGATTGTGTTTTGACATTAACCTTCGTATGTCTGGAAATGGTAGGCTATTTTAGTTAATTTCCAAAAATAATTCTTTGGAATTCGTGAGCTCTACTATTGTAGTATCCTGCAATGTTATCCGTCTTCATATTTGCAATTTGATAATTCAGGAAATTCATTTATACCCTCTCTCTGCTGGAGAATTAATTCGTACTGGCAATTCAAAATTGATGAGTGACGACCTGATGTCTGTTCCGAAATGGTAATATCCAGGGAATACATATAGACTCGTCTCACGTGTGTACATGTAAACTCGCGAATATTTTTCTAAAGGGGCAGGAGAAAGTCTGTCGTCTGTCACAACTGATATTTGTCATCGGTTAGAATAGTGGTGTCGCCACTCTGTCTTTTGTATACATCAATTATTCAGGTGTGTTGAATTTTCCGAGGTTTGTCTAGCATGTTTAGTCAGACATATGACATGACCATGAAGCAATTGCACCGCTTAAGACTCCGGTACAGGTTGCATATTATTTAGGAATTATTGCCAATGACATTGAATGCTAATGTTTGATAAGGTTAGGCTACTAAGTATAACGGTAAGATACAATAATCAAGGACTTGCACGGAATGGAAAAACCCAAACAATGCACAATTATACTATGATTCAGTCTTTAAATTGATTTTAGCCAAATTCGCCATTGCCATTTCGTATTGATTTTAGCATTTCAGTCGGATTCTTAGTTTTGGTTTATGCAGATTGGTTGCACTTTCTACACACATTATTTTGCAGAAATGCAGTACGATAAGAAATGTCGTGAGCAAAGGCCGAACCCCAAATGTCGATTCCTTTCCTTAACTAGACATGTTATTATCTATGGTTTTGCCTCTCGACATTGCATAATGTTCAGAATACTTGCATAATATTCTTGATTGAAAGGAGCTAGACATGGCATTGTCGCATTTTATATTTACATGTAAATTCGCGAATGTACATAATAACGCATAGGACGAAACATTACATGTGTGTATGTACGCACTTTTACAGAACAATTTGGGGAAACCCGAGTTAGTTCGTTCGCAAACGGAAGATATTAATAACTATGTTTGCTACCTTCGCTCATATGATACAAATCAGTTAAATAATTTCATAGGTTTTGTGTTTTTGTGGTGTGGGATGATGTTGCAAAAAGCAGAACGGAAATAGTATCTGTATTTTCATTTTCAGCCATACTTTTACATTTTGTACTCATATTTAATGCACAGCCCACTAAAAACCAATAGTTCACTGCGGATGGTCAACGTCCTTAATAATGCAATATCACCAGGACGAGACATTTTTGGGAGTAATGGATGCATTTAAATTCGAATTCTATAGGCAATGTTATTACTTGATCACTTGAGTGATTGCAATTTTCATGAAACAAAAGAGCTATGCTGCCGTAATGTAGGCTTTGTTAAGTAATTTTAGGCTTCATATCCAGAAAAGTCAAAACTACAAAACTTTTGCCTAAAAGTGACATCACTGCTGGGTACACACAAGTGGGTCGTTGTACGAATTATTAATTTTCTTTTCTTCTATGGGTTTGTTTCAGGTCACACACATGTCATGTCAGAAAGTTTTACTATTAGGAAAAAGTATTGATTGCGAGATTACAGACTACGGATATTGCATATTGTGATGTATAATAATGTATCTTACCTTATTATGGGCAAAATATAAGAACATACATACAAAGAGAATATGCTTTTATGCAGAAAGTATGTGCATAAAATCATTAAAGTAAAGTAAAGTAGCCCGAATGCTTATCATTCGCCCATTTAATTACATTTTATGTATTGCTACAAAAATCTCCTACAGGGCAACATGCGACGATTGCGTGATTGTTTTAGAGCCCTGTTCAGTAGCACTTTTATAATTTAATTAGGTTCTCACACAACAGGTAAACAACTCGTCGTTGATGTGTCTTTCTGTCTGCAATTTCTGTGTTGCTTAATGAGTCAACTAATTAGAATTAGGACTTAATTAAAACAAATAGTCGATGAATGCTATGCACAAAATAATTATTGATGTTGTCTTTATGGCTTATCAATAGTTGTGCATGATCTAACATGATGAATTGAATATATGTCCAATAAATGTATTTCTCCATTCAGATTTAGTGGACACTTTGTTCCAACAGAGCATTATATACTTTTTTAAATTAAATGATCGCATTAGTAATGTATATTGATAGTTTCTTTCTGCAAGTTCATTGACGCCACCTTCGCGAAGTAGACAAACGAGGGGCGCTTCCTTATATAGAAATTCTATCTCATTTTGAATCTCTACAATCTAAAAAGCTTATAGGCAGTTTGTGTATTATAGCATTATAAACTATAAACCATTAAAATTAAAATATATACCTAGGAAAATATTAGATAAGAAATGCGATCGAATTGCTATTATCCTAATAATTGATAATGTATTATGATGCGATAGTGATAAGGCGATAGATAAGGTCTATAATGTAGCTTTCCTTTTCTTTTAGGCGACACAGATGCCCACACAATAACTTCACAATTGACCATATCAAAGAGAGCCAGGGCAATAATCCACGGGAATGCGTATCTACAGAAAGCCGTGAGCAGTATAAAGCGTACACTCAGGTAAGCTACTATTTAATGATTATAAAGATGCACTTGTGCGTTAAACATTATTAATGTTCTGATGTGATATGTATATTTCATATCTCATGATATTATTATGTAGAAACATCTTCACCTCCCAGTTTTAGCTATGACGCGTGAAAAACATAACACAATGACAAAGTATTTCACAATGAAGGATTTCGTAACGTCAATCCATAAAAATCAAGACCTATGACTACAGATGTCTATGTCCGTATTTTTTATATATGCTTGCTATCTTTGTGTAGGTGGAAAGAACGAAAATGAAGCGAGCCCAATCAGAGCTTAAAGTGGAGGGCGAGGCAATGGATTTGAGTTCCTCATATCAAGAACAGTTCCAAGAAAAACATTCTGAAAAGCAGAAAAGGTACCCCAATCAATCTCTTAATATTACAAATGTCACCTTTTGCAGAGTACCAATGACAAAGACATGATGAAAGGAAGATGTTAACAATTTTTTGGATAAAAAGAGTGGCCAAACAGTTGATAAGGAATTTTTACTGTAATTTTAGATTCAAACATGAAGATAATCTCACAACTGGTTCAACTTCAACAATGAGAATTACTGAAGGAGGAGATGGGGATATTATCATGTCAGAAAGTGTTGACGGAGCTGTAGGTGGTGTGAATGTAGGCAGCCTTGGTAGCAGTTCTTTAACCACCTCCATGACTTCGTCAGAGATTAAGCAGATGTCATCGTCGATGTCCAAATCCCAATCCTCTTCAACACTTGTCCAGCAGCAAATGATTTCCGGAGGAGAGAGCTCCATTTCAGAGAAATTGGAATCTGGAAGTATGTCTCAAAGTCTTTCACAACAGCAACTTCACTCTAAATCAGAAAATGTTACAAGTAGCTCGCTGACTTCATCCCAAATTGGATTAAATACTCAAAGCACAGAAAGCCAGATGCTGTTGTCACGCACAGGCTTAGATTCAAATGCAACGATAATTGGTCAAGAAGGTTTAAGTATCATATCTAATTTAGGGGCCGATAGTTTGACATCAACAACCGCACAAGGTCAAGCTGTACCCAGAAAGCGACTTCGGGGTGGAAAATTGGAGAATGTAGAAGACTACTTATTTCCAAACGGAGTAAATCAGGACACGATAACATCAGGAGTGGTTTCTACTGAGATGTCTACTCAGCAATCGTCGAGTAGTGAAATGAAGAGCTCCAGTGAAAGTAAATTCAGCTCTGTGTCCCAGTCGCAGACACAGGAAATCATATCTGGGCAGACAGGGTCCACACAGTCAATGATTACTACTGTCCCTGGTCAACAAAAAAGAGTACCTGTTCGAACAGAGGTTACCACCAAGAAAGTTCTCAAAGGAGGTAAATTAGAAACAGTTCCCGGAGAGACGATTTACTATTACGATGACGAACCTAGTCCTAACACGGCAGATCAAATCTCTTCACAATCCACTTCTTATGAATCAAAGTCATCGGCAGTAGCAAGTGAGAGCAAAGTCTCAATCATCATCCATGTCAACCTCAAAAATCTTAAGGCAGATTGGAGGAACTGAGATAATTGATTCAACTGGTGCAATTACCAAAGGTGACACAACTACATCAACAGTAAATGTCAAGGGAGGCCCAACTCCAGGAAGAACTCCCGTTCGTACTGAGGTTACTACTAAAAAAGTTCTTAAGGGAGGAAAGTTGGAAACTATTGTAGGAGACACTATTTACTATTATGATGACGAACCTAGTCCAAGTGGAGCAGATCATACATCCTCGCTTTCAACCACTTACGCATCAAAATCATCGGCCATTGCAAGTGAAAGCAAGTCGTCGCAAGCAATATCCTCGTCGACCTCAAAAGTTATTAGACAGATCGGAGCAACAGAAATAATTGATTCATCAGGTGCAATTACCAAAGGGGACGCAATCACAACATCTACAGCGAATATCAGAGGAGGCCCGACTCCAGGAAGAACGCCCGTTCGTACTGAAGTGACCACTAAGAAAATTCTTATAGGAGGAAAGTTGGAAACTATAGTCGGGGACACTATTTACTATTATGATGACGAACCTAGTCCAAACAATCAAACGTCTCAACTCACAAGCACATCTGCTTCTAAAATTAATGAAAGTAAGAGAAAGGAACAATCCTCAATGACTTCTTCGAAAACTACGAAACTGAGTGGGCATTCCGACACCATACTTGACACGACAGATAGCAAATCCAGGGGAATTAAGTCAACTGTGGCGAAAGTTTCGGGACCATCCGATGGAAGAATTCCTACTCGTACCGAAACTATTACAAAGAAAATTCTTAAGGGAGGAAAAGTGGAAACGATTGTTGACACTATTTACTATTATGACGATGAGCCTAGTAAAAGTAATTTAGTCAACATTTCTGAAATGGAAACTTCAGAAAGCAAATCGTCTCAGCTGAGTGGAAGTCAAAGCACGTCAAAATTTTCATCAACATCCACTTCATCCAAAAATGTAGAACAAAAGATATCCGATATCAGAACAGATTCAAATGTCACCATCGACGTAATGCAAGGTAGGACACCAATTCAGCCTGTTGATACACGAAAACCCATTCGCACTGAAACTACAACCAAAACGATAATCCGAGGAGGAAAAGTGGAAACTGTCCCTGGTGAAACTATATATTATTACGATGACGAACCAAAACCAATTAAGGATGTAACCACATTTTCGACTGTCGACAAGAAATCTTCTACCGCTAGAGAAAGCAATATTCAAGCTTCTAAAATGTCCACGTCGCAAGTCGTGCAGAAGAGTGCTGTAAGTAGCAGTATTTCGGATTCGAAGCTGATAACCCAAAAAGACGTCACCAAAAAGGGGAAAATTAGGAAAGAGATCCAAACCATGAAAACAATACTAAGAGGAGGAAAACTGGAGAATGTTCCTGGAGAAATTGAGGTTTACTATGAAGATGAGCCTGTTCAGTTTCCGGAATTTCCATCTGGGATAAGGACTGCATCTACCATTCAAAAAGGTCAAAGTAGTCACACATCACAGGTAACTAGTGCTGTGATGCAAAAATCTACCGACGAATTTGGGAATACTGTTATTAGTGGAGACTCGAGTACAACACAGTCTGAATATGTCAGTCCCACTGTCACCACAGAATACACAACTAAAAAGATCCTTCGTGGAGGAAAATTAGAAACAATACAAGGCGAGCCTATTATCCGCAAGGAAGGAGGTCATGCCACTTCGTCCACTAAAGTGATGAAACATTCAACTGACGATACCGCTAAACTTACGGAGCACCAAACTTTTGACAGAAGAGTAGATTCTACAATAAAACATTTAGAATCAGCCCAGCTATTTGACAGCAGGCAGACTCAAGATAACGTAACGGATTCTTCTCCAAAATATGGAGGTTTCTACGGAAAAGATAAACCTGTATACGGAGAAAGAGCCGATATTCACATCGAAAAGGATCATTTGAAGTCTGAGGGAACATTTTATGGAGAAAGAAAATCAGACTTTAAGGAAGTAGTAGGTCAAAGGCGAGAAGTTATAAAGAGAGAGGATAATCTCCATTTGAATACAGGGAAACTTGACACCGTAACTGTACAGCAGAGAGATTTCATTAACAAGAAAGGTGAAATGGTCGAAGGGAAGAAGCCTGTTGACAACTTGACTAAAGGGCAGATTCACCCTATGGATGTGTCACCAGACTTTTATTCTAAAGCACGCGAAGAAGCTCCACATGGGCAGAGAGCAACACCAGTAACACAGTCAGATAACCTCCATCCTGAGGGAACTTTTTATGGACGACCAGAGCCTACGTCCCCTGGCAAGGGGGAGCGTGCCGATGTAAAAAAGCCCGTTGATAATTTACGTCCAGAGGGTGACTTTTATTCCAAACCTCGAGAAGAGGCCCCACATGGACAGAGAGCGACACCAGTCAAGCAGGCCGATAACCTGCATCCTGAAGGAGCGTTTTACGGTCGACCAAAAGAAGATAAAACACTACAGGACGACAAAAATCGAACGACGACTACAGTGGGAAAATTGACATCAGTGGCGGATATCAAATCAAACCAGACAGAAAACAGAACAAATGAGACTGTTAATAAGAGATCCACAACAATGCAGTCAACTTCAGATGTAAAAGAAAGTCGGTCTGAGGATATCTCAAATATTTCTTCCACTTCGGTGACTACCAATCGTCAAATTCAACAGCAACAGCAAGGAACAAAGGTCCGCATTCGTGGTTCTAAACTGGAAACTGTGACAGGAGGAATGGTCCATAAAGATGGGGATGTTCAAGGTATGACTATTGTAACCCAATCAAAAACATCAATGGAACAAACTGATGATCAAAGAAAAGCTCAGGCGCAATTGGAAGCCTTGTCTTCTGCAAAAACCATTTATGGTGTCAATATTGAATCATCACTGAAAGGATCTAAAGTTAAAAGAATTCATGAGAGTGAAATCTCGACCGGAATTGTTCGATTAAATGAAAATTCATTGGAAACCACGGAAGACATTGAAAGATCTATAACTGAAATAAAAACAACTTCAGTGACTTCATCAAACAAAGAGGTCATTGATATCGATGAAAAAATTCTCAGTACTACTCGATCGTCGGATAGGCAAACATTCAGTATGGAGGAGCTTACGGACTCTCAACTCAGAGCTCAGAAGACCCTTAGCGATGTTACAAATAGAGCATCTAAAACATCTATAACAATCGGGGAACGGCGAGACCAATTGGATTCAAAGACTCTGGACAAATCTGTTCATAAAACTGGCCAGGCCATGGTTGAAGATGTTTATGATGTCAAAACGACTTTTGAGAGTCGAGACAAAAACGATGTTCGTTCAATGGCTGTTCAAGATGAAAATTACACAACAACAACTTACCTTGAAAAGGTTGACAATAACAAAGTTCTTGATAAAACGTACGTAGTCATCCCAAGACAAGCTCCAATACGTCATCTGGACAATCTGAGGATGGAAGGTGTAACGGACTACAATAGCACTAGCAGATCCACCTACGACGAAAAAACAAGCACATTAGAACGAGCTCAACGAAGAAATACTTTCACGAAGACAGAAGGTGACATGATTTTTCAAACAACAGCTAGTTCGGAATTCACCGAGAAAACAGCCGGGGAACGACCAAAGTTGCACAGGCAAAATACATGGACCAGGCAGGAAGGAGATATGTACTTGGAAACAACCTCAAGAGGTGAATTCAAGGAGTATCCTATGACAAGACAAGAAATCAAACGTCATGAAAACAATTTGAAAGTTGAAGGCGACTTTTACACACCTGAAAAAACACCAGTCCAGAAGGGGCAGCGAGCAACTCCTGTTAGGCATGATGATAACTTAAAAACAGGAGAAGGGGACTTCTATAACCGTCCCAAGGAAGTCGGTCCTATTGTTGGAGACCGTTATGATGCAAAAAAGCCAAAAGACAATCTAAGTCCTGATGGAAAGATGTATATTCCGGATAAATCCCAGCCAGTTACAAAAGGTGAAAGGGCGGATGTAAAACGGCCACAGGATAATCTATTCCCCGAAGGTAATTAATCATCAACACTAAATAAAATTGCTAACATCCAATTTTCTTTGTTATCACACTAAGAAAATATTGAACACATTAGTTATAGTATCACTTAGAAAGACTGATTTCTATGAAACTAATGGTTGTCATTCAAATATTTTGCAACTGATCAGATGAGTGAATGTGTGTCATATCCCCTCTACTACAGCAGTTTATACATTTATTGTTTCAGATACATTTATTATGCAGTAGTTGTCTGTCATCGTTTAGCATGTCATATAAAACAAATGCAGCGAGACAAAAATAGTGGAAGTGCATGACGAACGACAGAAACTAAAAAGGTTATATCCGTTGGCATTAAGATCCAAATCAATAATGTGTCGGAAGTTGACACAATAGGAAACGGAGAAATAGCTTACACAAAGGTGAATTGGTGGCCCCAAGCCCCATTGCCTTTCCTTCAACAATGGTCGCTATATCTCCTTTTTTATAATTTAGTCAGAAATCAGAAATTCTTATAATAATAATATTGTTGCACTATAGATAGACTATAATATTATAATAGAGCCTAGAACAAATAAGCTCATTATCACGGATAACCAAAGAGCTGTCAGGACTAAGGACTCCGTTTGTGCTGAATTTGTGTCAATTCAACATAATAGGAGAATGTATTGTTACAGGAAAGACAGTTTTGAATTTTGGATTATATACAAACAATATTTAAACGATTATCTTTATGCAAGCCCACCATAATCTTTCAATTGCAAACACAACAAAAGATACAGACAGACCACATGCAAATACTTAGCAGTTTTTTTTCATGCATATGCAAACCTAATATTATGTACAGAATACAACAGATACATACCTGCACGCCTGCACTGCACCCAGTTTAAAACACCACCGTGTCTTTAGTGTCTTATCGTACGTCACATTCGAATTGGAGACATTAACGAATGATACAATATCTTGTCATAATCATAATACATAATAATTAATTATATATTCCTTATAATACTGTACAACGATAACATACCTTTATATGTTTTGCGCAAGGTATTTTCAGTGCAATTTTACACTGGGACACCCGCAGTCATTTTTATCTTCCATTAGGCCAATTGAGATTAGATAACTGCTCTTATCGACTGGACTTTAAAATTGTTATACTTTTATCTTTACAGGGAATTTCTATGAAAGGCCAAAACAGACTGAGTGGATAAAGGGAGACAGAGCAGATACAGTCGTACACAAGGACAACATTCGACTGGAAGGAAATTTCCAAGAGGTGACAACATCTAGGCAAGACTTCCAACAAATTAGTAGGGGAGAAAGATACGAAATTAGAAAGCACGAAGATCATTTACGAATGGATGGAACATTCACAGGAAAATCCAGTAATGTTGAGGACTATAAAACGTTTGTCACTGGCGAAAGGGCAGATGTTCGGAAACCCGTTGACAACTTGCATCCAGAAGGTATTGTTGTGGGATTATTGATTCGGATTTATAATTTATAGAAGTATCAGTTCGTCAACAGGCCTGGTTTCTAACCAGAGATTACGATATCCGTTTTGGGTGTTTTACCTTCAGGCTGATAATATTCCCTCGTTTAGAGCAACTACGATTTT
>JABASI010002550.1:0-19316 GCA_019776505.1 Tomocerus nigrus
TAATGATACATTTTACAAAACATACTTTTAGCGCTACATTTTCTACTAACATGTTTCCAATTACTACAACTTTCCTCTTACTATATTTTAGGGAATTAAATATTATTTTCTACGTGTCACTCATGAAGTTAAACTGATGAAATGCTAGTGCTCTTTGAAAAAATTAGCAGCATGTGCAGTAAATGAGGGAAATCATCAGCAAAAAATCTACAATAATATTTGATCCGAATTAATTAATGAGAATAAAAAATATACTTCGATGTCAATACAATTCGAGAATTACTAAAATACTTATTCACCAATTTAGAGAAAATATTTAAGTACCTGAGAGTTTGCTACAGATTTTTAGAGAAATAAGATATAAATCTTGGCATTGTTAGTGAGCAGTGAATGTCGAACACTTGCAAATTTTGTATTACAACAAAATATTCAAACTGTAGTACTTACAGTCAGCGACAACAGAAAAATTAGTTTCATAAATTAAACAGATAGAAAACCTTTGGAAAAAATTGTAAGTAATTCTAGGTAAACATGGATTATTTTACCTGCGTCTACCTGCATGAAGTAACGTTTCTGCTAGCAGAATTTGCATTTACCTGCTTGAGCTGTGAAAGGCAGCGGAAAAAAATGTTTTAATAGTCTAAAGTTCAACAGAGCAAGGATGAAATAATTCTGCATATAAACTCGTAACTTTATTCACGTTCATAAAAAGAGTAAGTGTGGCGTTAGTTAAAATGTGTGGCCTTGGTGGAAGTTGGAAGTTGGAAGTAGCTGGTTATAGCAAGTAGTGTCTAGAGGTTATTTGTAAAAATATTGTAGAGTTACATGTTTAGACTTATGAAGTAGAAGTGATTATGTTGAGAAAGTGATGGTAAATGTGCAGGAGAGATAGGAAGTAAGTAGAAGAAGAGAGTCGGAGGAGAAACACATAAATGTACATAGAGATTTGGTATTCGCAAGTATTAGCTGAATGTTAAGACTGCATGCGCACCAGATCATCAAATCCGTTTGCCTTCCACTTCCACCTCAGTTCAGTTCAGTGAAGTTCAGAGCTGACTCTGTCTTGTGTGTGACTACAGTCGAGAAGAATATGATGTTGGTTTCGTGGCTAAGCTTCGGGCTCTTGTCAGTGTAACTTAGCCAGCCTCCCTCGCCTTCTTCAGTTACGTTTTTGTGAATCGCACCTTCAGTCTGCTCTCGGATCCAGAGAGATTCACTTGGCTCTGATTGAAAGTCAAGCGCTGGTTGAAAATCATCTTCACGCGTACAATCTCCCTCCACAACAAAACACATACTACTACATTGAAATTAGCCACAGACTCGAGTTTTCAATTCGATAGTAAATATTTCGGGGAAATGTGACACTTAAATTATTATTCCTCAACTGGAAAACTATTAAATCAAAGTAGTTGATCGATTTTCGTAAGTATTTCCCGGATATTTGCAATATTTAACATGTTATTATTACAGTTTGGACAGTTTGGAGTAATATTAGTCGAGTGACGTGATTTGGTTTCCCTTCAATGTTGTTCTACTTTCTAGTTGAGTGGGATAACATAACAGAGAGTGAACATAGAAATCCCATCCTATCATCAAACTCATAAATGAGATTTACTCCACTCCACATGATAAGGGAAGTTTATTCACTAGGACAAAACATTTGGCGCAGAATAATTTTATCTTCATTGAAATAGTCTAGGGGCATAGAGATAGATAGTATAATATATACCTAGAACCGGGTATTTATATATGCTCGCAGATATTTCAGTGAAATTCCAACCTCATTCTCATACTGTCATAATAGTCCTTTCCCAAAGAAAACCACAGGGAAGAAGGCAAGGAAGTTCACTAATTTATCCTATCAACCTTATTTTCCTAACAGAGGAAGTCAAAGTCAACTACTTTAAGACAGAAAACTTTTAGTGCCCCATTTCTCTTCTTCTGTCTACCAAACTAGAAGTACATTTATCAACTCTCACTGGCCCTTTTTAAATCATAGCCAACCCACACACTCTAAATAGATAGGAAAAGAAACCCAGCGTTCGTTTGATGTGCATCTTCAAAGTATGTATATTCTTTGTGACATCTTTCCTTCGTCAAACTGAATATTCAACTGTAGGAAAATCAAGGCGGCACATGGTAGCGGCTAACAGCTTTTGAAATGAAAGTACACAATTATCTACAGAAAGATACATTCACGACGGCTACCTACTACATACTCAAAAAGTTCAATGTTGAAGACACTAATATCTCGCTGTTTCTCTAAGTACCTACTTTGATACTATGTGAGAGAGAAGATCCACCTATACTATACGGAATATTGTACATTTTCTCATAACTTCTATTTACTATTCATATTTACTCTTCCTCTGGTCAACCCAACTATTAATTTCTTGTAACAACTCATATAATAAATAATAGCAAGTTACCAGTGTAAGAAAGTTTGCAAAACTAAACTACAAACAAAATTCGCCCACATCAAGCAAAAGTTGCACAGTAAACACTGAAACCAGTTGGGAAAGCGGTAAAAGCCGGCTTCTTTCTCTCTGTGCTTCCTTGTACCTTTTAATGAAAACTGGTTTCCTCTAGAAAACTTTATGTGCTCTGTACCACGATACGTCTACTAACTAACTAGTGCTCAGCGATGGTAAAAGCATCCCAGAAAGCAAAAACCGACAAATAAACCCAATTAACTAAAGCTTTGCCCTGCTGAGAAAACAACTTCACATGTGTAAACATTTTTATCCTTGCATATGAAAACACTGAAAATGACGCACGGATTTAACTATTATTATTCCCGCTAGAAATGATTGACGGGATTTTCAACTAATAAACTCACCATGTTACTGAAAATATCATTTTCTAGTGAATTGGCATTTTGTTTAGTCTGTCTTGTACGTCAGTTGTCAGTAAGCGGCAAGAAAACAGTTTGATGAGACAAGGAAAATCGGACACATCCTTCTCAGAAGAAAACCGGTTTTATATTCAATTCAGTCACTTCCATCCATCTCACTTCAAAAATACACTTCGCATATTCTCCATCTCTACTTGACGGTGAATCCATTTTAATTTTCTTTGTGTCAGAAAACGATATTTGAAGCATTCAACTTTCCATTTGCAATATTAAAGACGTAGGTATTTTCCGTGCAAAATATAAACTGTCTGTTCCAGTTCTGTCTGTGGTGAGTTGATATTGTTCATTTTACAAATTTGACTTCCCTGATTTTGTAATGATGCACAGAAATACAGCTAAAGTATATAAAAAAGAAGTCTGACTTGTGCAAAAGATAGTTGATTGACGATTTTATCCAAATCATCATATTAATCTGATTTGGAATGCAAAGTCTCATCAGAACAACTGAACCTCAATCACTAATGAACCTGAGTTTGTGTCTTGTGTACAAATATATCCAGTGATGAACATAGACTAGAGATTCACCAGATTGTCAATTGTTAAGAGTGAATTGACAATCGAGCTATAGTCAAAGGACAAAGGAGCTCAGTCAGTAAAATCACATAAGATCAGCAAGAAGATAGAGAAGAGAAGATACAGACAAGACACATGTGGAGTACTATTCCAGAAAATTACTTATTTACGAAGGTTTCTCCAGCTTTACTACTCTTTGGCTACTAAATCAACGTCTCCTTTTTTACTAAGCTTCTTGTCTCATCGTCTCTTGTCAACTATTCTCTCTCTCTCTTTACTACAATTCATCAAGAAAAGAAAGAGAAAAGTCATCAGAAAACTTATTTGCTTGCTTCTCTGGCTCGACTCTTGTGTTTCTTCTTGCCTGCTACTACCTATTGCATTGGCTTAAGCGTGACATATGACATGAGAGCTAGAAACAAAATTCAGAAAACTCCATGTACAAAATTACACTCGTACTCGTACAGTGAAGAAACTCCAAATAGCTCAGAGGCAAATAGAGAAGAGAAGATACATTCTGGTTTTCTTCCATTCATTTATTTATAAAAGAAAAGAGTACTAACAAGCTGCTTCAAAAAAAAGAAAAATTCAAAACTTCCCCATGTTTGTTACATGTACATACATGTAGTCTGACATTAGAGTAAAAGAAAACTTGAGGCTTCAGGACTTGAGAATGTGATTCTAGAAATTCTCTTATAATACAAAAGAAAAGACGATCGTTAATTTAAAACATGTAAAGATCATAGTAGCTACTATTTACTTGAAAGCCTAGAGAGACAATTTTTGTGGTACATACCTGCACATAGTTAAATAAATCTTGTGCGTAGTATAAACGGAAACTGTCAACATACTTAACAGCCTCCTAGTTGAAAGAGTTTCAATTCAGAATTCCACTTGACAAGAAAATCAAGTCAAAGTCAAAACCAGAGCATCGTGGAATAGAACAGTCTTCATTAAAAGCAACTGCTCATCTCATCTTGGCTGATGAATGTCAAGCTGAGACATTCAGGGCGACTGATTCAGCTTTCTAACTCACAGACTCAGCTGTTTTCTCTATAAACAGATTTGAAGGAGAGAAAACCTGCCGGTAAACCCATGTTCTTCATATTCAACGAACCCATTTCCCTTTACATTGATTGCAGTCAACTGTGAAGACGCACTTTGATGAGAAGTTCCCATCTACCCAACAGATTCACTTGCCCTCCATTCCATTTGACTCAATTCAATCACATCTATCGACTTAAGGTACTCCATCCTTTCTTTTCTTCTACTGCCATACTTACTTAATTACATTGTTGTTATTGTTCTATAACCTCCTATATAATATATAACCACAGATACTTGATACAAGACGCAAGTAGGTACCTCTGTGTATTTTCGTCATTATTCATTACCTGTATTTGGTGTGCTCGGGTGATCTTAAGGAGCGAGCTACTTCAGGAAATTATATTCTTACCAAACAATCAAACAAGTATAAGATATAATTATGATTAGTAGGTACCTATTGATCAAATTGCGTCCTATACATTTTATTATTTTTTCGACCAGACAGAATCAGGTGCACCTACCTAGCCTAGACCCATACATCGTTACTACCAAAACTACACCATTATATTACTACCTTACAAAGCGTTGTCAATATTAGCATGCAAATCACTCGTCTTTTTATCTAAATATGATTTTCATTCACCATATGCTGTAATAAGTCAATCTATTTTCATTAATACTTCATTATATTTTCACGAAAAATAAAACTAGTAAACGGAATTAAATGCATCCAATTTTACTTTTTTAGTTTTTACAATTTGGGCATTTGTAAAAATTGATACTAAATTAGTTTACAAGTAATTTGTTACTGAAATCATGTATAGTCATCATAATGTTATATCTGAAAGTCTGGATATTGAATGATAATGAAATTTAATGGGAGCGTGTCCTACATGGTCTTTGAAGGGTAAAGGATGTCTTAATGATGATGACAATAGGTGCCACAAATTGATAATCAAAGAAACGAGAGTGAATAAAATGCTTTTTAAGGTTCTTTATTTTGCTAGTTTCTTTTGTCTCACCGTTTTCCATTTTGAGGAGTCCCAAGAGCTTTTTGCTTTTTGTATACCTAGAAGGAAAATAAATATAGGCAGAAAATATCTGAATGACTATTAAATGTAGAGTAGGAGAAAGGTAAAAAGCATCAGAGTAAATAATATGCAAAATTCTCTAGAGCCCAGTGACATAAAAGAGGGGAATTCTCGTAAGTACTGATATAAAAGGTAAGCAAGTAGAGAATTTAGTGTTTAATAGTGTGTCCCATTTACAACAAACAGTAGTGAGTGAGTACATGGGAAAACTGTCAAGATAAAAAGGAAGAAAATGTGTAGTAAAATAGTATAAAAGAGGACACATAATGAAAAGAATTGGATCCCGGAGTCGTCGTCGTCGGAGAAAGAGAGAGGGCAAGGGAAGGGAAGTAATTGGGTAGCCATAGCCATGTAACTGATAAAGAAGAAAAAAGTTAAGAATTAAGTTCGTTTGTATGCCAGTAAAATTCGGAGAAAGGGAAGAGAAGAAAAGTTTGTATTATATGTAGATATTTTCCATTACATTCTAACGTTTAGTATTTAATGCATATTATTTGTATACAAAAATGATTTCCCGGAGCATCAAAAGAAACAAACTTACCTCCCAGACATAAATAATGAGAAAGAAGCTGAAGTGAAAGTGAAGCTCTCTGCTTTGCTCCACTGCTCTATACTTTCACTCACTCTCTATACTCTTCTTCTTCTAAGTAGTAGAAGCGTCTAAAAGAGAGAAAGTTTTCCTTTCCTCGCTCAACTCTCTCTCTCCTCACTGAACGCGTCGAAAGTTTTGCATTTTATTTTAGCAAACTTTCCATGAAGGTAGTTATGTTAGTTACGACCATCTTTAGTTGGTTAGCTCTAGCTCACATTCCTCCTCCGTCCAGTTCAGCAGCAGCTCAACTCACTTCACTACAACTAACTGCTGCATATTAAATAAGTGAGTGAACTCTTCGACTAACTATCTCGACCTTATACTTAAATTCATTATCTCTTTTATACATGTAAACAGGTATAACGACGTTATCCCGCCTTTCACTTCATTTTACTTACTACTTTTACCAAATAAAATACATTAGAAACTCTTTCTCTCTTCTCTCTACGTGTGCACATTACAATAGTCCAAGTTACGAGCCATTACCATGTTTATACAGAAACCGGGCGATATATAACTCCCTATTATACATCTCTCTCTTATAATTTCCCAAAAATCATCAGACAATGTACCTGTATAACAGATACACAAAATTCTTTACAGTTTCTTCCCCCCTCTTCCTTACTTACAGACTAAGTGAAAGTAGAAATTACTTATTGTTTAGTTTCCACTTTTATACAATGCCGAGAATATTTCTGACGCACACTTTGTTTACTATTAAAAAACTTGGCAATTAATTACAACTAGCAAAGAAAAGTGTGTGCTAAAAGTTTTCGAGATTTTCTGTTCTTCTTATTGCCCAAAGTTGGTCATTGGTTGGCTTGAGATATTTCTCGATCCTCTCTACATTCCAATAAATATTATTATGCATTCTAAGTACGTTTTAAATATTCAGCTAATTAGTAAACGATAGACCACGGTACAATCTGTTATTGTACAACAGGAAAAAATTTAAATTGACTTTGTTGATTTTAAAAACAGGAATATATGTTATACCAATGTTATACATTTAATTTGTTTTATTTGTAGCTTTCTGATTTCTTTTTACATTTATTTCATGCCCACATTGTGGTAAATAAGGAAACTTTTATGCACAATGAGTAAAACAGATTGAATTAAATCCAAGTGTCCCATGCGTGCCTGTACTTATGCGTTTTCTTTAATCAGGAAAGCTTACAAGGAGTTTCAGTTGAATATATTGTTTAGGATCGTATAATATATTGGGAAAATCTGAAGGAGCGTCCTGTTGTACTCCTTTTCTCTTTTCTAAAGTTTTCACTTGGCGTTTCGGGAATGGAAGTTTGAATGTGTCTACAGAAAATCAAGGCCCGCAGCTGTTTCTCGTGCGTGAAGACTGTATAGGAGTTTTAGATCTTATCTGATTCTGTAGTATCATTTACACTAATGTAAATTGTGCGTATATACAGTTCCTGTTCTGTGTACAAATAGTGTAAAGTTACATCCTTGGCCTTGTGTTAAATATATAAAGTGCATCGTGGAACGCATCTGTAGTACATATTTCTATTTATTATAAGATACTTCGGCTATTTTCGGGCTATACAGAGCTATAGATGATAGATAGCCCTGTGTTTTGCGACTCTAGGAGAGGATACTAGTGGTAGATATCTGCTAAATACATCTGTGCAAGTTCAGATGTAACTGTTCTGTTGTGATAGTAGGGACAGGGTCTGTAGACGAGAGAAAGGGAAAGTGAGAGAGAAAAGAGGTAAGTGCAAAATGTCATAGCCTCCAGATCTCCTGGGCTAGTTGAGACAGAGAGAAAGAGAGTGAGAGAGAAAGCCAATCTATTACAAGGAGATATAGACTGCTGGTTGGAAAAGTTATCTTTTGGGCATTGCCTTTGCTTTCTCTTAGTTTTAGCAAGTTCAGTTGGCTGCGTAACGTTCTGGAACGCACTGGCATTCAACATTTAACTTTTTCAAGAGAAAAGTTGACTTTGACTTTCCCCTAGGTTCTAGTAAAAACCCAGGCTACTATCTGCAGATAGGAATAGTAGGAAGAAAGCCAACTACTCCTTTCTCTCTGATAGATTGTAGTCACTCAGTTACGGATTACCATTTGAGTTTTTCAGGATGTGAACGGATCAAAGTGTAAAGTCTCGAATTTTTCATTCAAATCCCCATATGCAAACAAAAAGGTTAACTAAGTTAAAGTTATATATAGTAAAAATGTATTTGTACTGTAGAAAAACTATAGTTTCGTAATTTAGTTATGTAAAGAATGTATATATTCAAAAGTAAAATATTCTTCCATTGTTAGCTTGAATGAACTTTTTGATTTGAGTAGAAGGAACAATGATTACGTAAATAATCGAAATACCTACTGCTATGTTCAAGAATAGAAAAAAGAAAACTTCCTATTTACCTACCTTTTACTTTCTATTTTCTATGCATAGGGGGAGAAAGTGAATTTCTCTTGTCTTACGAAAAGTACTAGCTTTTGTAAATATAATGGAAAATTGAGGAGAATAGAATTTAACTGTCTCGTTTTATTTTAGAATTGTGAAGAAGCCTTGTTGCTACATAATCTTCTGGAAGGACTCTTCAACTTTCAAGTTTGTTTGCTAAACAATTTCCATTTTCAGTTAAGTTAGGATAAATTCCCTTCACTTGCTACACAACTGACTTACATCACATTAACTTAAGCTCCATTGCTCTAAGCTACGTACTTATTCATGCAATACTTAAGTACAGATAGGTACTAGCTACGGAGAGTGTAGTACTTTGCCATTTTAGGGATAAATACTTTACTCGTGCTAGAATATTCTATGCTAACGTAATAATGTAAGCCACCTACATATCCTTTTACCAAAATGCGTCATCCAAATACACGTAGAACAAGATAAATAGGTAGAAGACACTTTTAAGTACTTGATTTGGCATCTACACCTGCAAGTTTAAGGATGTCCTCCTAAAAACACTTCAAATTCCATTAGATATAAGTAAAATACAATTGAATAGTGCAAACAGGAGAACTAAGGATAACTCTTTCTTTGGCTTTTATTTCTACATTCTACCTGCTGCAAATATCTATATAAAGTTCCTACACTTCACTCGATCAACTTACCTTGCTAAGGACATTGTGTCTGTTTGTCTTTTCTGAAAGTAAAACACTAACGTCGGCATTTTCTCAGACGGCTACGTAAGAGAAAAGTTAATCCATCAAATACCTTTCAGGAAAAGGACAAGTTATTATTTTTTCAAGGAAATGTTCCTATTAACACCAAAAACACCAGATATCTCTAAATAGGATTTTACCATTTGTAAGGGAATCTAATATTATAATCCACGCAAGTCTCAATATACACAAAAGCTTGACACAATGTCCTTATGTTTAAGAAAAGAATCCTGCCTGAGAGGTTTATTGATCCGATACACAATCTTATGCATTATGTATTGCATCTACATAATGGGACTTGGAAAACACTTTGTGTACATGTTTAGTTGATCGGTGAATGATGAATGAATCAACGAATTGTGGAGCAATACCTGCACTGCATATATTTCCCCCTCTCACATCAATAGACGTTCTTTTAAATGTATTCACAAAAGTATGCTTTAGATAAAAGAGGATATAGAATATTCGTAATCCTCTAATCCTTAAAATAAATACTTTAGACTTAGAGATACACTGCATGTTATTACAAATAAGTTTTTCCGCTGAAGCCTAATTTCTAATTGTGAATGTTGAAGGGTATCTCGATGATCGAGTACACATGCGTCGTCGTTTTACTTTTAGCATTTGTTGTTCCGCAGTAAAATCTTCTCAGAGAGTTATTTCTAAGTCGTGAAGGCGTCTGTTTCTACTAATACATTAGTAATTAAAAGTTAGTGTAGGTTTGCATAAAGGAGATGGTTTACGGAAATGGCAATAATGATTTTCATTTTCGTGTTGTAAAGGTAATTAAGCAAAAGTAATTCCTTGGAACTTAATATTTAGTGTGCAATATGGAAGTTTGGTCCCCTTGCACAGCAGGCAAAAGCAGTTCCTGAAAAACATTATTGCTAATCAAAAATAAATTGTTCCGGATTTCAGTTGAAACTTCCGTGTGTGAAGCTACTGAAGCTGAAGCCACACAAAGTCCACAATTTGATTGTGTATTTTGAGCGTAGATTCCTCCATGCCTTTAAAGTGTGTTACCTGAACATTTTAGGTACATAATGTAATTATAGATGTTAGATTTTCAGTAATTTCACCTGATTTCATACACGATATTAAATAGCAATAGAGAAGAAGGTAAGTTATTTAATCCATTTAGTTCCCATCACGTCCGTACATTTCAGTAAATTCTCCCAGCTAATCTTAGCTGTCTAACTGAATTAGTTTCACGATCCGATAAAACGGGACAGGAATGAAAGCATCCATAAAATACGATGTAATGTGGAGCATTAAACATACAAGTAGATATAGCAATAACCATAATCTTGTCATTTGTCGGAGTGTAAACTATTAGATGATGTTGTGGATAAGTATGCACACTCACGTATGGTGTTCAAAGATGTAGTAAATTGCGGGCTTTAGGGAGAGGAAAGGATGACAGGTAATACCGTAGTTTATTTTCACCTTATTGAGTTAAGTGAACTTCTTCGGCTCTGCAATTTCATACGTGAACCTTCCAGAATGCGAAGTAGGGATGAGTCGTGAAGTTTCATTTGGATTCCGTCGTCATCCTCCACCTACTAGTAATACAGAGTTGCTTATTTATGAATGTATCTTTGTGGCATCTGAATTTTAATAGCACTCTCATCTAATAAAAGAGCGTATTTGTTTGATTAAAGTAATAGTGAAGTAGTAGATCGAGTAGATAAGCGTGTAATCTGCAAGGCGGCACCCCGTAAGTGAAAATCAAGTCTCATCAGTAATTCACGTAGTAGTAAGCACTTAAAATAAGTTGTACTATCTTTTTAGCAGTTACTTAACTATCCTCTATGTGTAGTACGGTAAAATAAATTAATGTGTGCTTTCTCTATAATTCTATAATAGATAAGAGGGATCAGCAATTCTAGGGAAAGTTGTGGCTATGTAAAATATGTAGGCATTTCACAAAGGTCTCATACCGTATTGCCTCTGTTGAAACCACGGGTAATTAGATTTACTTACTACACTGATCAATGTCGGAAGCTTTCAATACTTTGATTAAGTCAAGCCCATACTGTAATTCATATTAATATTCAGGAATACAAAGAATTTTGGACGCCCAATGTAAAATTATTTTCATCATTGAGAAGAAGAAAACAATTTTCATTAAATTCCAAACTCTACAGAACAGTAAGAGTGTTTAAGCTATAGAACTTACAAAATAAACTACTGTATGCCAAGAAGTTGACCCCATTTATCAAGGACTCCAAAAGGCTTGGTATTTAAGAAAACTGTGATCTCATATTGGATAGAACTGCAAAAGAAGAAATCAGTGCGAAATCACTTATAGTGATTTCGCATTGAACGACGAAACAATTAGCATGGTAGCTAATTAATGTTACTAATTTAAAACAAAAAAATATGCACCAGAGAACACATAAGAAGACCAGAGAAGGATATACAAAGAATGATATTTTTAAACTTGTAATGACTACTAATTGATCATTGTAACAGTGGAAATGCCATTCAGTGAAAGGAATCTGTTATGAATAAAATTAGTAATTTCATTTAATAGGTTTCCACATAACATTTTCGGCTTTGCCAGTTTATTTAACCCTATTGACTAAACTGTTTATTAGGGGCTTCTATTAGAGCGAGGCTATTTTTTTGCAAAATAAATACTTCTGAGGTGCTTTTAATTGAGGCAATACGGTATTCATACTTCCTGGTATACCTATATTATTTTCACATCTACCTGGTTGATTTAAATTTGGTTTAGCAGAGCATATCGTAGTCTTTTGGAAAGTGATGTGATGCTTTTGTTCAGTAAGTAGACTTTTAAGAGTAGGAAATTCAAACGTAAACACTCGAACTAATCCATTGATTCCATTAACTTTGTTTCCCTGAATATTCTCTAATCCTGGGGATCATGTTACAGATTTGCTGTTGAATTAAGTCTGAAGCTCACAGCAATTTATACGAACCAGAGAAAACAAATGGGATTCCGGGTTTGTACCTGCTTTGGCTTGAAACGCTGTTTTGTTTTTCCTTTGTACATAGAACTTTATACTCTCCTCCTCCTCCTCCTCCACAACTATTTTACTCCATCTTTATCTTTCTACGAAATGCTTGATACACTATCCATGTTTTTGTAGCGGAGCACTTTTGTTTGTCTTTCAAGTTGTTATTTTGTTGATTTGGTTTCCTTTGGGCGCTTCCCTCTATTTTCGCTCTGGGAATTAGTGACGCTACTTTCTAATTCTCACAGGCAGAGAGCAAATACTTATAGTCGATTCTTGGATAATGCTCCACAATGCATTACACAATCCGAAGAACAATCACAGGCTCATAGGCCGATTAAATCCCTTTTAATTGCTAAAACTTAATTATAATAGCGTCCACTTCATAACGGCCCAAATCTCATACAAAGAATTCATTTGCATTTGTCAGCAAGACATTTTGTACTTTTATGAATTTCTAATCTTATTTAGCCCAGTTTACTTTATATTATTGCGTGGGCGCTATTCTTTCTAGATTGAATTTGTAATGGCATGTCAGATTAACAATGCAAAAAAATACACGAGTTAGATTAACGCTATTTTTTGATTGTTCTTATCTTCAAATATTAGCATCGTAACATCTTATGTAGATTTCACTGTACCGCTAACGTTATAGGACTGTACTTGCAGAGTCGTTGCGTTTTGTAGATTTTACGACGACGAGGCGTATTTATTTAATTATTGCAATAATATTGTTTCGAATTTCTGTACGGATGAGTATCTCATGTATACTTGGAAGATTTCAGAGAGTGCATAGTGCAATATATTGTGGAATTTAGTTGTGAATCATAAAACAGCTACCTTAATAAATTCGCCTTTACACTATAAATCCATGTCATGTTTGTGTGTGGGTGTATATGGATGCAGATTAATAGAAAGTTGTTCAAAAATGAGCAAAGTAGGCTGAAAGGTAGCAGGTAGTTTTATGCTTCTGTGTTTGAAAAGTGCTTCAACATTTACGGCTTTTATGTTCTAAGTGTTTCACTGAACTCTTCAAAGGCAAATTAAATTGAAGCATAAAGGATGGATGGAAAATAATCTTATTTAAGACCAATCCTGAATTTAAACTGTAGTCTCCTCTTTCTTTATGCACTTATGTATAATGACAAGGTACATATATAAGAGAGCATTGATTATACAGCAACTAATAAAGTAATGAAACAAAACCTGATCTCATTTCATTACACTATTAGACTAAAGAAAAGAGTCATTTCACCCATTAAGTAATGCCATAATATCCTCTGTAGCTATGAACTTCAGTTCTATTCAGACTATTCCTGTGATAATATCTGTTTCTTTCTTCCAGTGTCCTAATGAGGTTGAATATGCGTAGACAAAAGTTGGACTAAAGATATACAAATCAGATTTACATACACTGATATACTATCGGTAGGTACCTGCTACATATATGTATATGCAATAAGAAAATATAGACATACCCATAACCACTTTATTGTTTTCATTTGCCAAGTTTCATTAAAGCCACCTTAATAGCAAATGTGCACTCGTGCCTTTATATTCAAACTGTGTGGATGGCTACATAAATATGTATGTGAATGCTGTATGCGATGGTCCTTCTTTTTTAGCTATTTATACAAGAAAAGTTATTCATATGTACTTAGAAGACATTCAAGAGAAGGCAGCTTTCTTATTAGCTGCTGGAAGAGTCTTACAAGAATTGAATTTCCCATAGAATTGAATCAAGACTGATTTGCATTTTAAATCGCACATTTCCTCATGTTCCTTTCTTAATTTCACTCGTGGTCGCCTCTAGTTCCTTTCGACCTTTACACACTTCACTTCTCTTCTCTTTCTCTTTATCACGCATCGCTCCAAAGATAGCTCATAGCTCATACTCATAACACGGAAATAAATCTTATTATAATTTAATTCTGTGGGAACGAAAACTAATATTTTGCAATGACCAATTACAAAAGAATGCCAAAACGACCTTTACACACTTCACTTCTCTTCTCTTTCTCTTTATCACGCATCGCTCCAAAGATAGCTCATAGCTCATACTCATAACACGGTTTAATAGTAGTTCTCATCCATTCCTGACATTTCAGCTCACTATTGTACGAATTACCCGGTGGAGAAATTAAGAAATACAGAAATAAATCTTATTATAATTTAATTCTGTGGGAACGAAAACTAATATTTTGCAATGACCAATTACAAAAGAATGCCAAAATAATGAGTTGACTGTAAATTGGTAATTCCTAGCAAAAGTAACACAATGAATCACCCATATTATGGCAACTGTCAAGAATAATAATAGTTTATACTTTTATATACTTAAGAGCAATCATGTACGTAAAAATAGAAGTCCATATTTTGTAGTTACACGCTGGAATTCTACCTCTTTCAAGTTTCAACTAGTTCTCTTACTATAGAGAGATTATGTCTGTAAAGGATTGACTTATTGATAGAAATAACAGAGTAAAAGTGTATAAGAACAGTATGTGTAGAAATATATAGGAGACTTTGGTTTGTGTGAAAACAGGAAGGTTGGAGGCAAACTGAGACTGGACAGTTACAAATGGTGATTGATTTTGCTCGGAATTGGGGTCAACTGTTTCCTGCATACATCACTTTTTCCACCTAATTCTCCCTTTGTTGTGTTTGTGTTCTTGTGAAGTGAAATGTTGTATTACTCTCTGGCAATGTATTGTGCCTGAAGTTTGCTCTTTGTATGCAGATTACAAAAGCAAATTCTATATGTATATATATCCCTTATATAACTTAGAAAATATATAAAAGTAAGTAGTTATGCATTTTGTGTTGTTATACTTGTCATAGTGTTGATGTGCGCAGCAAGTGTTCGACTAGGACAGAAAATACTAAACTGAAGAGGGAAATATCGGATTTCAGTGAAAACCATAATGGCTACACATGTTACATTCCATAATATTATGTTATTTTCCTGTATACAATATCTATCTATAGAATATAGCATAGTTTAATATTCGCCAGTAAGTATTAGACATAGAAATACAAAGGGAAATTGTTCCTTGCAATTTACAATGTTGCATATTTGATAGGCAGAGAAAGAAGCTATTGTCACAGCCTGGTATAAAAATGTTTCTGCAATTTTTATTTATAGAGCATGACAATGGGGAGACTGCAGTAACATTTCTAGATGTCATTAAGCCCACGGTTTAATTAGTGGAGGAAGGAACGTTGGAACGTGCATATAAATGAAATGTATTGTTTTAGAATTCGGAGAATAATAAAGTTGAATGTAGAATAGGATATTAAATTCCCTTTATGTAAAGTATGGGAATAAGCAGATGATCAGAGGGCATTAAGAATAAAATCGTTAAAGTTGATTAAAGTGATTAAATGGGAATAAAAAGAGAATTCCTTCATAAATTAGTCAACAATAAATAAAGTAAATGTGAACGGGAGAGGAAGTACAGTTGAATGTCTATTGTAAATTATCTCATGACAATCATTCTGTTTTTGTGTCATTAATAAGAGACATGACTATTACACACTATCAGTCATACTTATTGTTTATTGCCTAGTTTTGTTTATATGGGCGTAGCATGCCAGCTAACTTTCCATCTAATTGTCATGATCTTTTTAATTATTAACCCAAATGACATTTAGGAGACATATACTAGATTCTCTCTGTGTATTATATTAGAGGCCGAGTTATTGTGGAGCAATCCAATTTGGCCTATTCTCGCTCGTAATGTCATTATGATTGTTTTGCTTGGTTGATTTCATTTAATATTCCGCCATTAACGAGAAAGGGAAAGAGAGAAAGGAAATAGTTACACTCTGCCTGCACAATGTTATATATCTGTAATGGATACACGTTATGTAACCGACGGAGTCTAATCACAAGTAGCCAAGTATGTAATAAATGCTATAAATACTATATTCTCTTTTGTGAAGAGAAAACTGCTTGCTCCAGCCATGTAAAACGGTTACACACAGTCTAACCGAACTAACTCATTCATAATTAGACATACATACTACTCTAGTAATGGGAGGACAACCTAAGAAAACAATGTTTTATACAGGGTGTGAAACTTTAAAGTTAATGTATAACACTTTTCATATTTGACTTTGCTTTTATTAAACCAAAAATAAACCAAAAATATTTTCCAGCTTTTTCTAAGGTAGAAAAATTGTCAATTTTTTCAAATTGAAGTGGAATTGCAGTTTTTCCTATGTATTTTGGTCTTACGCTAACAGGGGTTTCACATCTTTTGAGGGTTATGTATTTGAAACAACATGAAATGACACGAAAAAATACAAAAAGACAAAAAATTGAATAAGAATCGTATTTTTAACAGACTTTTCAAGTTATATGCTCACAGACCATGTCCATACCTTTCTGTGCATTTTCTTTTCTCTAAAAATGTGAAGATCGTTGTTAGCGTAAGACCACAATAAAAGAAAATTCTTCATTCTAAAATACACCACAACCCTTTCTCATAGGTACTCTTTAAAATGGATTAATTGATTGATTGAAAGATTTAATTCAAAAGTTATCTCCAGTTTACAGTCACTCCAACTAAATTGATGCTTAAAGAAAAATACGATGGAAATTAATTCGGTAGATAACGTGGGAACAAATAATACGGTCAACATCTGCATTCTATATTATCTGATAAGTTATTAGAAAAACGGAAATTCTCAGGGGGTATTATGGTATTTATGGAATAAAAAAATATGGTAAGTAAATAATAATAGAAACTTTGAATTAATGTGAGAGTATTATTTTAACTTTCTAGTGCGGCACCCTGTATAATAAATATTGTATGTATAATGGTGTCTATTCTAGTTTTCTACTATCAGTTAGAAACGGTTATATGAATGAGTTTTCTTTAACCGTCTCGTGTATGTATAATAAGTATGCCATTCTGATTGTGTTCCCTAAGCAAATCTAATTTAGTCATCCAACAAACTCATTATGTAACTTTGTTAGGAGAGGACAGGGACAACAGAGGATTCCAAACGAGATTGTAGTCTGAGAATAGTATGAATAGCTTTAGTGTACGTAGAGTAGAGTAGGTATATGTATAGGTAGCTATTTAAAAGATCTTTGCTATTTATTATATTCATAGTAGAAGGTATAGTGTGTGTATTTAAGTTAGATAGGAAGGAAACCAAAACCAAGTTGGGCTACCCTTTCCACTTACTGTCTATGGCCACGAACGACGAAGGAAGAAGAGAGAAGGCAACTATTGCCAAGTTAATAAATCGTGAATGCTATTGCTAACTATGCGATGCGTTGCAAACAAACTCTTTTAACTAATGAAGGTAGTTAGACTCTGTGTTATATTCGAGCAGACTCATTTTCTATCCATTCTTATTCTGCTCTGTTTATTATTCAGTACTGTGCCCTGCTGTACTCTTAACTGTATTTCCCTATGTCAACACAGAGAGAGAAAACACAATGGGTAGACTTGAGTTGGCTACTACAATAGAAAACTGACTGACGAGTTTTGTTGTAATAGTAGTAGCTATATAGGTGGGTTCATAAAAACTCTCGTCAATTCAAAGGATGTCAAGCCGAATATTTACAAGGAGTAATAATTGTCTATCTAAATACTATCTGCTTGTGCTGTGCTTATTGGTAGTTTGAAGACAATATATGTCTGTTCATTAGTGACAAGAAGAGAATTTTACTGTTTTACGGTGGCTTTTCCATGTATGCATAGAAATTGTTTGCACAGAGCCGAGGTATCCGAAATTTAAGTGTGTAGGGAATGCTATTGCCGTTTTAGCTTCCATTTCCTCCCATTAAAGTTGCAAACAGAGTGCAATAGACTGCATAATAATACGATAAACTTATACATGGGAAAATCAAGGAGATCCAAATCCAAAGGATACCTAATTCAGATCTAGTAGTAATGTATTTATGTATGTAGGCTTAGAAGAAGAAGAAGAAGACAGCATCAGAGCCAAAGGAAACCAGATCAGGCCATTTCATGTCAGGCCAGAATCAGTGAAGCCAAAGCGAAACGTAGCCAAAATCTAAAGGAAAGGCAAACGAAGGGGAACGACAGAAAAGGAAATATAACTTTCTCTCCCGAAGAAATCTCTTAGTTATAGAACGGAGAAAGAGAGATGCAATCTCTTGTCATCCCTTCCCTAAAAGACTCTAACATAATATATAATGTAATAATAGCTTGATATTGCTATATAATCGTTTTCTGCAGAAATCTACGCAATTCCTGACTTGGCTCATTATATAGCAAACTATTTAACTTATATATATTTACTTTTAGCATACTATCTTCCTATTATATAAACTTTCTCTTCTTCCTCTTTCCTTTTGTCGCCTGATAGTATTATATGAGATACTATGTGTACATAAGTAGCAAGAACGGATGTAATAATAAGGCCATTCCATTCCATGCATGTTTAATGCATCTATACAAACAAACCCGGCTAGAAATGTAATTAATATATCCTTCGCTCCCATTCTCATATAAAATTATACACTTCTTTCCTTCCTTCCATCCTCCCAATCTGACTTGCCTCCGTTTCAAAAGGTTTTCTTCTTACTTTCTTCCTAATGCCAACCCATTTTCCTATCACTTGCATTATGTAAGCAGGAAGGGAAATCTTCCTAAAAAGATACAGACATCCTTTCCCCGACTCACAGATATTCCAATTAGGCCCACGAAAGTTACACTTTATTTATCTGATTTGCTCTCCTTATTACAAATTCTCAACATTATTATTAATTTCCGAGATTTCTTCCCAATCCCCATGATTTATCATATCATAACGTGCCACATAAATTTTCAAAGCCAACTTCTTCTCCATTCTCTGACTAATAAAGATCATTCCATACACGGTAGGTAAAACAGTCGTCCCAAAATACAAACTGTTTCGGCCAGTCTACTGTCACTAACCGAATAACGCTGATTTCGCTTCAGCAAAAATCAGAGCTTCGTTTCACCCTTCGACTCTAGGACCAACCTGTCAGATCGTGACAGGATTTTTGCAAAGTTCGAGATGATCTACCTAAC
>JABASI010002551.1:0-19316 GCA_019776505.1 Tomocerus nigrus
GAACTGAATTGTTTTCGGTGGGTTGTATTCGGTGGGTTGTCGTTTCGGTGAGTTGGGTTTTCGGTGGGTTTCTATCGGTGAGTTGTTATTCGGTGAATAGACGTGCTTCGATCTATTTATTATTTAGTATACTTTATTTTTGTTCAATCATAAATATTGATCTAAAATAAGTTCATATTTAAACAAACATATTAATGAAGATGACCTTTTGGTTGAATACATGTTCCATTATGTTCTCTTCTGAGATTCTGTACGACGTGATCGTGTGAGCAATACCATAAATTCTATGACAAAGATTTTAACAACATAATTAATTTTTGACATCACAATTAAATCATGCTCAATAATTGCTTAAAAATAGTGTTGAATCGCACTCACCCTTTATTTTCATTCTTACATATACAATTAATTTCTAAAAACATTATAATTTATTATCAATCACAATAATAAATAACAAGTACCTGGATAAATAGTCAAGATTTCACCAAAAATTTCAAATATAGTACAACACAGAGTACGTAGACCAACAATAAAGGAGGTATTCATAATAATATATAGATTATGGTTCATCATATATTTGGTACAGTATAAATGAAGTATACAGCATAATCTGGAAGGAGCCATTTACATTGAATCGATAACTCACAAATTCACACGCATCCACCGGATGCTTACATTTTGAAAACAAGCTTTACAGTTTTTGATAATTCTGAATCTAGTCAAACTGAAGTTAAATCATCTACAGCCAATAATTTCCCTTACTCATAATTAACAATAACAAAATTACTTTAAGTAACAAATTGCAAATAATGTCATTGATTTGTTTTCATCCCAGTTCAAATTGGTGTTGTCGCTATACTGGCTGGAGTTAATGGTTGTATGTGCGGTGTAATAGAAAAGAAAACTACCGAGACCCTCGGTTAGGTAAATCCTTTACTTTGTAGATCCTAACCAACCAATGCTCTGTCGTGTAAGCTTCTTCCAGAACGTCCAATTCAAAGTCCTTGTTCCCAATCTCAGCACTTCTAACTCTGTCATATCCTGTCGGCTTTCCACCTTCAGTGTACATTTGACCAAAACGGTAGTAACACATTTTGTACATCAAACAATTCAACATCGTTTGTGATCCCTCACGATCCACACGGAATTCACCGGATGGGCTGTAGTAATCTTGCTCTTTGATGTGACTACCTCTATCTGTACTTCCGCCGATACGAACCATCCACAGGAATTTGTTGATGTCTGTCAATATAAACATTTTGTTTTTATTTCATTGTTTTTTATTAAAAATGGAGAAGGATGTATCAAAAAACAGTAGTATGAATGTGCGTACCATCAGAGGAATAGCCAGTCAAACCACCAAAAATTACAAGAACATAGTCCACATCCAATTCCCTCATTATCTCATAAGCTTTGTCTTCCGAAGACGCCATTGCCTGTCCAACTCTTGAAATATGAGTATTATTCCACGTATTGTTGTCAACTAATATAGTTCTATTTGCCATTGCCGTTATCTGATATCCATAATCCCACCACGACATAATTTTGGCATCCTGGATAACAAATGTTCAAAAGAATAATATTTTTAGATTTGCAGTTAAAATTGGATTAGGTGCATAAATTCCCACGGGTCTACATCTCTGCCATGGGGAATATTTTACCTCGGGAGTGTTCATTCTTAGCCAGTAGTAAGCCTCTCGGAAGTCGTCGAAAATTATCAGTGAACCATCATACGAGCGTGCGGATAAGACAATACTTGGGCTGCTATATGCTTCTGAAGTTACCCATGTGCAGTGGAAAGCGTACATTACCATGAAAAATGTCAGCATTCCAACAAAAGCAATCGAGATCTAAATATCAAATAAGAAATACTTCAGTGTCGTTTTTAAACAGATGACATTTTATATTACTTGGGTCCATTGACATAAGGTACCGAGAATGCCCACACGACATACCCAATTTACAATGCATTGACACAGGACAGGACAGGGGTGGAGTTTGCTTTGGGTGCATAAAGATGAAGTTTTCTGGATGGGGTGCGGGGGCGGGCGGGAGTAAGAACGTAGTAGTTTACAATTTATTATGGAATAATGGGGCCTGTAACAAATAGGGAACTTTTCATACCTCGTTTCTTTTAGAGCTGGCAGAGCTACCATCCTTGCTTTTGCCAATACGTTTTTCTTGTTGACTGGCTTTACCTCCTTGATCAATATCTTTAATATACTTGTTCAGTAGTGAAGATACAGCAATACCGCCAAGAATACACATAACGGGAGCCAATACCAACATCAATCGCACCATTACGCCCTGGATTTTTAAATTTGAAAAAATGAGATCTTTTTTTAATATCATACAATATGTTTTGGTAATAGAAGAATAATACATTACAAAGGTGTCCTTAATAGTATTAAAGAGAAAATAGCAGGCCGCAGTCGGGCTTGTAATTGCATACAGAACTTCTTTACATCAAAATCACACACCAGAACACCTGAAATGTATTGGTAACAGTTCCAAAAGGAAGCGAGGTACTGCCATTACTCTTAGCATACCGTACAATCATTAAAAATTTCATAACAGAAATCTTACAGCAAAATAAATGCTTGTGATTCCATAAAGAATGATGAAGATGTTGGCATCATCCAAGTTTGCAAAGCAGACGTATAATCCTACTGGAAAGAGAAAGACTAAGAGCTGTAAATCGAAATAGAAAGAGCTCCACGCAGTCGGTTGATGTTCTGACACAGATGCTATAATTGGGATGTTGTTTTTAGCATACGATGGATCCAGTAACGAATAAAACCGACCAGTCCATGGCGAGATTTTGCCTGAGAGAAAATACATTGTCGTCAATTTAAGTAAATCTTAACATTTCTAAAATAAAAATTAAGAATAGTGGTTCAACCAGAACTATACCTGTTATGAACAGGACAGACACAGCAGACAGAATTACCAAACCAAAAAATGTGAACAGAGCATGAAATAAAATGTCGAACTGTTCTTGGTTTAGTTTCGACTTGAGGTAGTCAATAAAGGCTAGAATCTGACTTAGGCCGAATACCCCGAAAGCCTTTGAAATACAGAAAGAGGAACTGTCATTATTCTTGCAAGTGAAAATATTTCATTTATATGATACTAATTAGTATGATGAGCGATGACTAATATTATTGTCAACATTTCAAATAGTAAAAACTAATAATAGAAGCATACCAGCATGTGTTCAGAACTCTGAACCGGTTGGAATCCAACGAAGGGAATCTGAATAATAAAAAATACATACAAATGAAATAATTGTAGGACCTTGCTTTAAAGCTTTAATTTCATAATACTGCATATTTATTTACGACTTTTTTTATAGGTATCAACTTTACCTGCATGGAGAGTACAGTGCCAATACAATACAGTGTACTGTACGCAACGTAAATTCGGTGCGAAAATCTGCCTGTTATCATCAATGTGAGAACATGTAATGGAATCAAATTGATGAGAAACACATATCCACCCTGTAGATTGGGAAAACACACTGAATTAGTTATTACACATCCAAATACTAATTAATTAATGGATATTTTAGATTGTATGTATAGAATAAAAATTGCACTTGAAACACAACAAAATCATAAAGATACAAATACGTCAATATGTAAAAAGTACCCAGGAAGAAACCATGTAGAAATATGCTACAGAACACACTGCTGCCCAGGATATTGAACCCGTTTTCACTGCTTTAATCCAGGTGTAATACGTAAGTAACATGCAAAATATAGCAATTCCTTCATTGTCATATGATCCAGCAACAGACCTAGAAATGTAGCCTGGAACGATTGCAATCATAACAGCTGCTGTTAGGCCCGCCCCTTCGCCCTGTAATTTTAAGGATCACATAAATATTTATTATCTTGGACAACAATTTTATAGAAAGAAAATGTTTTAGAACCCTATCTGAAACCATGTTAGAAAATAAAGTCTGTCAAGTCACACTGCTAGGTGGTATTGGATTGGCGCATGGCACATTGGACCATAAAATTACCAATTACTTAATAAATAAATGATAGTTATATCTGAACCAATGTGTTTCCATGGATTTTGTGGGGGGCTCAGTACACATGTGAGGAAATTTCAGAGTTTTAGTAGGGGAGTCCCGAAATAGTCTACGGGACGTAAACAACCAGCCAAGCCGCGGCTAATTCCAATGGCAATGCCCTGTCCTGGGTTCGACTGCGTCCCGTAGTACACTGTAAAAGTTTGTTTACGTCCCGTAGCCGATTTTGGCCCAAACACGAAATTTCCTCACATGTATAAAACCAAGATTCCATGGAAACACAATTGGGTAAGACAGTAATACTGTGCATTGTATTTCCCAAATTCTCGTCAATTACAAACAATCGAGCAATGAGCCAATAAATAAGTAGTAGATAAACAATAGATAGCAATTCATAATAAGAATATTTTTAAACGTTGGGCATTGAATGTGGAGGGTGCATGTCATAATTTGGTCTTCCTTTATGAAAAATGTTTAGAGGAGTTTAGAGGAGTAGAAGTTTTATTGTATTCGAAAATGGTTTTAATCGAGGACGACTAGTAAAAGCAATTCAATTCAGATTCCTTTCGAATTACATCATCTTTTGTTCTGTAGTAAATGTAAAAGTGTGTATGGATATGATTATAACGGAAAATAGAGTTTAGCTTCGGTGTAATAGGGTTTATATGGAGTTGATTGAAAGGAAGAGTGAGATTCATATATATGTATAGTTTCTGGATGAGACCGCACGAAGGAAAGGGAACAACGATGGGTTTTATGTGGGAATAAAAGAGGAAATGATTGGAAGGTAAGCATCCTTTCAATATGTTGCTTCTCTCTTCTCCTCCTTGCTATTACTTACTATTACCGTTTTTCTTGGACAGAAAGCTCTCTGCTTATGGCTTCCATTTAAGTACGCATCCCTGTTCTGTCTGTCTCTGTCGGCCTCTGCCCTACTCTCTTTTTCTTCCCTTCTCATGATGATGATGATGGAATCAAAGGCAGTAAAAAGTGTGTAAGTGCCGATTTAATCGAATGAGCACACTCAGCTTAAGTGAATTCAGGAAATCATTTCGATCAGGAGCTTTTAGCTTCCTTTCCTTGTTACTGACATGACACGAGAAGTCCTACTCCTCCCTTTACTCTCTCTCTCTTTCTATATCTTTCGCACTATTACAATTTCCACACTCATTATTGTGTTTACTCCTTAGTATCTAAATAGGATCTATAAAATTTTTAGGAGTGTAGTGTACTATAGGAAAAGAGAGTAAGTAGAGAGAAAGGAGAGCTGAGCCAGATTTTGACTTTTCTTCGTGCTTTCTCCTAATAAAATATACTTTCTCCTTCGTGGAAATAATAAATACTTGAAAAATATTTGAGTGGTTCTAAAAAAGAGATTTTTTTACCACCCACATCACACACAATGGAGATAAAGAGCTAGCATTTTCTATTAGCTTCTTGCTCAAACCTTAGATATTTTGAAGGGGAAAGAAAAAGTTATATAAAACATGCACAAATACTATAAAGGTTAAATAAGTTAGTAAAAATTGGCTGGAGAGGAAACATAATTTCCATTATATCCATAATAACAATTGCGAATAGAATCTGATGGTTATAAGTGAAAGGAAGTAGTAGCTAGAGAAAAAGAGGGGATATCGTATGAGGAGAAGAAAGTTTACAGCATTACAGATTACGGTAGCTCTATCGTTTTGAAGGCGGACGGATGTTATTTACTACTATTGTACGGCAGAACGAATTCATAAGTAAAGCATATCTTGGCAATGCAATGCATTAGGAGAAAGTAGTATGACATGAGCGTAAGTACATGGGCGAGTGAGTTTTGGGTGTGTGATAGCAAGAATTCCTTTTTGACTATATTTACTAGTAGTCTGGGCAGATATATTCAAGGAATATATAGAAATGGGGGAAGGGATGCTACTAGAAAACTTTCTAGAAATCATAAAAACATTTTATGATAAAATCAGCCCACTGGCGATCAGCCACTTGTGCCTTTTCTTTTGTCTTGTCCCCTGACGTGTCACACTACACAGACACCCACCCTCTTAGCTCCTCCATTTTCCAGCGTATTCCCTCACGTACTTTCACTATTACTACGGCTTTCTACACATATTTACTATTGTCTCCGCTTTCTCTCACAATTTAACCTGTGATAATATAGGTAATAGCAGAAATAAACACTACTTGATATAGTATAATGCATAAATGCATGTTGGCCGTGTCTTGTATAAATGTGTAGGACATATTTAATAACAGAAATCTAAGCGACAGTAAAAACCGAAAGATTCTATTCTTTGCCAACATAAAATGGGAAATGAAGATAGGGAAAAAAGTCTTTTTTTTCTTGTGTACTACTACTAAATAGACATAAGTATAGAGTAAATAGTTGGATGGTTGTAGTAGTACACTCTTATAATTGTTTTTTGTATCACACACGTATTCCTATTATGTGTGTGTGAGAGAAAGTATTTTTTGCACTTGTGTCATGTCATAAAAATGTCTAGCGAGAGTCGACTGTGAGTGATATGACAGAATAATTATTTATCATGTTGACTTTCTCAACTGATTCAATTGAGTCAGTCAGTCAGAGACAAACATTTGTTATAACTTGTCATATTAGCTTAAGATCTTTCAGTCATTTTGTAAATGTCATGTAAGATGACAAGAAAAGGACGTGATGAGTATATGGGCTATTATATAGATCATTCTCTTTCTCTGAATTCGTATTGGTTATTATTATAGTAGCACGTTATAGTTATATACAAAACTCTTCTTTATGATAAACTTGTTCCTAACTAGAGACATACATACATATCTTTGAGTTTTTTTCCGTTTCGACAACGGCTACATCTTCACTCACATAGTTTTGGCCAAGAATAAGAGTCGTCGTCGCGTTGACTTGAGTTGAGTAACTACTTACTTACAGTACTTTGCTTACGCTACTTTTCCAAGTTGGAGAAATCAAGTGAATCGATGTGGAAGAAAGGCATTTGGTTGAAGACAGGAGTCCGATAGTCAACTTAACTTAACTGAACTGACTAAGTACTAAACTAAAGTACATAAATGCCAAACTGAACTAGGAACTAGACCAGATCCCGAACCAGAAACACTAAGAACAACAAAAGAAGTGAAAGTCAAACGTCTCCTTCCTTTTAGCATCTTTCCGGTCCCTTTTATCTCCTCAATATTTTCTTATTTTTTTCACCCTAGAACCTTTTGCTACCTCTTGGAATGGATAGAACAAAGCGGGAGGAAACTCCAGCAAAATCTCTTAGCTTTGTTGAGTTAACCGTTGTGTATTGTACTATTTTATTATATTTCATCTCAATGTACCCTTACTTCCACATTCTTACAAACTTTAGCCAATACTACTTCCTTTCCATTCTTTCGCCAAGTAGAACATGAGAAAACCTTTAACAACTCCAAGAAATCCACAGTTTAGCTATTATGGTAGCTACCTCTCCCTACGGAAAGAATCTATATAAGACCTAAACTAAGTAAGTAAGTAAGTAGCTAAGTGAAGTTTACCCAGCAGTACAGTTCAGTTTTGTTCAAATCCGGAATTAGTGAAAAAGCTCTGTCATATCTCATTATATCATCACATCAGTTATCAAAATCACTCTCCTTTCTCCCAGACACATAAATCCTCATCCACTTCCACAGTTACCAAAAGCTACAGAAATTCACAAACATTACAATTGAAGCTAAGAAGCTAAAATCCTCGCCCACACTTATTCTTAGCCTTTAAGACGACTTCTGCTGCTCCATTTTATCCATTTCTTCGATTAGGGAATTCCGACAACTTTCATCTACCTTTGCAACTCTAGCCGAATAAAACTATATAAATACTACAAAAGTACCACAATACATCACGGACTTTTATATCTACCCATTTCTGTTGTATAAAATCCTATTCTTATGTGATATTTTCATATTTGAGCTGACTTCCCCCTTAAAACTCAATTTCCCATTAGATTTGTTATTTTTAGCTATTTTAACCCTCTTTTTCGTGTGCTTTCCCTACCTTTCTTTGCATCACAAGGGAGTAACAACTTTTTAGAAAATAGGGGTAAGAATAACAGTGTTAGAATAATAGAAGGATAAAAAACTACCCCTTTTGACTAAAACCAGTCTTAACATATCCATTTCAACACACCCACTACTCAGTTATCATCTTATGTTATTATTACAAACAGTGCTTTCCCCCAACCAAGTACACTAAACGACAGGGAAAGCTTAGTAAAAAGCTTTCACATATAATACAATTTAATATTATTTTGTGGGAAAGGTAGGAAATAAGAAGCTACAATAAAGCAACCCTTTCTTTTTTTAGCACTTACGTTCTGTAGCTATAAATCATTGTCATGCAAAAGACGACATGAACTTATACCTATCTCATCTCTGTCTGTTGTAACCAAAACAGAAATTCGATGTTTGTACTGCACACAGTAATAGCATTCATTTTCCTGGCAAAAGAATATTACATGAAAGTATGGAAGTTGTGCTTTATGCACTTTTTAAGCTCATTGTTGGTATTCACAAGGCATTTGAGTTACAAATGCTTCACCATTCACCAGACAGACTAAACATCAAATATCATATCATATTATCAGCACACACACACACAACCTTCTCTTCTACATGCAACACTGCTTTCGCCAGGGTTTTAACTGTTTGTCTCTTTGCTACAAGAGTGTGTGTACGTTTACGTTAACTTTCTTTATTTCCTCCTCAGTCTTCCTGCTTAACCGAATCCAATTCAACTTCCATTTGATTTCAGTCACATTTGATTTCTCTCGACTGAGCGGAGCACGTGGAGAAAAATTAGGGGGGAAATAGAAAACTCCTCAGTCTTCCTGCTTAACCGAATCCAATTCAACTTCCATTTGATTTCAGTCACATTTGATTTCTCTCGACTGAGCGGAGCACGTGGAGAAAAATTAGGGGGAAATAGAAACCTTAAAAGGCTCACGGCTAACTTAAGTAAGCTGTGGTGAAAGCAAATTGAAACCTATAGTCCTATCTCCTTACTATCTATACTATGACAAGGAACGAGAAGAGTAAAAACATACGGACAAATCATAAGTAGCATTACTACTACTTACCACGCCCCTTTTATTTCCAACACACTGTCCAACACATTTCTTTTACGCGTAAAGGTAGATCTATTTATTAGTCGTTAAAGGCTCTTCTTCACCACCAAACTATTTCACAATCGCCCTCATCCCACCTTTATCCCAAATAAATCAGTTCACAAGTAATAGTAATAGTATTATAGAAATAAATTATTTCCAGCTATCTGATTTAAGCGACACTTACTATAAACAAATGTTTTTTATAAATTCACTGCCATTAACGGTGATTAGATCTGTAGTAATCCATTTGCACTAGCAATAGCCAGTAAGTAAATGAATGTAAATTTGAATTACTGTGTCTCTGTTGTATTAAGAAAGGTGAGGCTAACCGAATTTATCATTTCATTGATATTTCAGAATGATAAGTAGTGATCCTTATTTATTACGTTCTTAAAATCAAAGCCTGAGCCAATAAATCCATCAGAAAGTTTTAGAGACAATGAAACCATATGACAACACATCATTAATCCTTGTCTTCCAAATACAAGCTATAGAAATTAAATGAAATAAATAGAATCTCAGTTCTGATGTGGGTAGGGAAAGTAGGTTCTCTAGGATGAAATCTATGAAATATGGAGTAAAATGTAAGTAAAGTAGAACCAAATAAAGTAACTGTGGCCAATATGCAAAAACTTTGAAGGTGAAACAAGTTTTGAACAAGCATTTATTTCTCACCACTCACCATCATCCCTGAAGAGAATNGTGAAACAAGTTTTGAACAAGCATTTATTTCTCACCACTCACCATCATCCCTGAAGAGAATGCTAGCATTATGAGTTTACACCCATCAAACGTCAAAACACGATTTCGACATAGAGAATTGGGGTGGGGCAAATATTCATCTCATGCCACAATTTTATGACAACTATATAAGCTTCCCTTATTCTACGTCTACCTAAGAGCATTTCGAATTTTCTAACTGCTGCTAGTAAAATATAAAATGGAACATCCATCTAACTTGTGTCCTAATGGCTCCCAAACTATTGAAGAGTTCTTTTATCTTTTCCATATCCATCGAGTAGTATAAGGATGCGCTTATTTACGGCTATTGTGCTTGTAGCATTAGAAGAATGTTCTTTTCCAATTCAGCTCTTCGACAATTCTATCTCTTAACATAGCGTAACATATCCGAGGGAGTAGGCAAACACATCGTGAACTAATAAATCAAAAGTATTTCAAAGTATACAGATAATGCTACTTATACATAATGTGTCTGGGAAAGTAGTGGGGGCCCTGTGAACAATATTATACAAGGATACTATACTAATGTATGCTGTTTTGCTTTATATTGACAGACTAAAGTCTGGATCGTGTTTGAGAGAATAGGCGCTTGAATCAAAGTCAAGGCTAAACACAGCTATATATTAAGAAATATTCAAGGAGCATCTAGTAAAATGTATGATTATTAGATGGATAGTACAGTTATTGCTTTGGAATAACCTGGTGTATTATTATGTATCTGTTGTCAACGATGAAGAAGTATTTCAACGAAATATTATTATCGTCACAATTCTCGGCAATGTTCTTCTAAAAGGGCAAAAAGCACAATATGTAAGAGACATGGGATGCACCATATGAAAATAGATGGCTGTACATTGCTTTTCTAAGCCCTCCTTGCTAAATTCCTAAAGAAATACATCTCTCATTTAATGGCGGAGCTGAAAGTGAATAGGGAAGTATAGAAAAGCAATTCTGTTTTTGTTCTATTAGATATTCCTTTCTGAGATTGGGCCTTTGGTTTCCTTACGCTTCTTAGTCAGAAGAGTAAGGGAAAAGGGGAGGAGGATGATATGTTATTCAATGTTGAAAACATTCAGCTCACTTTAGCTGTCAGAAAACTTGCCCAATTTCTCTAGCATTCCTACGACCATAATTCAAATTCTTCCTCTCCTTCTAATACAAGCGAGGCGAATGAAAGGAAAGCATTTCATAGAAAACTTATAATATTCCACTCTCACCTCCGTTAAATTCTAAACAAAATATTATAACAACTATACAGATTAGAAATAGATATATACAAAGAATATATGACACAAGAAGCAAAATAAGTCAAAATATATATAAAAGCATGTTGAATTTGATACGGAAAATTAAAATACGTAATGTAGGATACAGAGAAGGAATGTGCGTTTTCCTTGGTCGTGCTATTGCTATCAAGTGATGTTAAGCCGTTCTTAGCCTAGTTCTGTAGCTCAGGCAAGCCTTTCGTACAGAATTATTGGTGAAATTATGACAAAAATGATTTACAATAACCGTCCTCGTTCCACTGACCATATACTCATTTCATTTGCCCAAAATACTACGCTCAACTATGTGTGGCCAGACTAAAGGAACAGATGCTACACACAAACAAGTCATTACGACATGCACGTAGTTTCTAAATTGCGTATAGAGAAAATAGTTATGAGAGATTCCATCTCGCCTGCTCCTACTTCTATCGTATCCATCCGATCTAGTACTAGTACAACCTAATACTACTACCCTTTCGCATTCCGAAATGTGAGATGAAATGAGCACAAACCACAGAAATAAATAAATATGTCACTTACTATCCCACACAATCTAAAATGTGTTGTGTAATCACTAACTACGCATAATAATACCACCTCTACCTTTCCTATTCCAATATCCCACTTCGAGGAAACTGGCAAAGCAAATAAATTGAAAACCGAAATGCTAATGGTGAGCAACGGGAAAATAAATGAAATGCTTTGCACACAACGGAATTATGCCCTACTTTTATTAGAAACCAATAAATGAACCACCACACTAAATATTCCAGCATTGAATACATAGAATTCGACTGCTTTCTTTCCAACAAATACGTTTCTACTGAATTCCAGGTGTGCAATTCTTCAACCGTATATTTCCCGTCCAATGAAAAGCAAATAAACTTACGCAATTTTCATACAAATATTCACACAACCTGCAAATACTTTCACCAAAATAGTTTACACAAAGTAAACTTTTCTAATCTAGTTTGATATTATTTCATTATGACCTACTATTTTTGAAAGCGCCATTTGAAAATGCAAATATTTTCCGAATAATATTTCATTAAATATGCAGATGGGTGTCCAGCATAATATTATCCACTGTTGATATACGGAGTATGCTATGGATATATGTAGGCGTGTTTCACAAGGACTAAGGACATATGCATATAATAATGATGATATTTGGGGGCAGAGAGAATATTCGAGCAACTTTACTCATTTGCGATCATTATTACGTCTCACATTCTAGTTCACTATTGAAAGAAAAACTTTTCTAATCTAGTTTGATATTATTTCATTATGACCTACTATTTTTGAAAGCGCCATTTGAAAATGCAAATATTTTCCGAATAATATTTCATTAAATATGCAGATGGGTGTCCGGCATAATATTATCCACTGTTGATATACGGAGTATACTATGGATATATGTAGGCGTGTTTCACAAGGACTAAGGACATATAATAATGATGATATTTGGGGGCAGAGAGAATATTCGAGCAACTTTACTCATTTGCGATCATTATTACGTCTCACATTCTAGTTCACTATTGAAAGAACAAACTATCTGAACCATTGATGCCATGGGCAAATTTATAAGGGATTCTCAATTTAGATTTATCCAGTAGTAGAAGCTAGAAAACAAGTTGGCAAAACAAAGGAATAAGCTATGACGTTCTTTAACTGAACCTAAAACTATGTGCAGGCAATAAAGATGACACAGGGAAAATTATTATAGCAGCAGACACTACTGTTCATAATATTCATCGAACGAAATAGCAGGAGGAAGACTATAGTAGCTGCTAACAAAAGTACCCACCTTATTCCTACCTAATAACCTCCAATTCCGACAATGGCATTTAGCCTCTAAAATTTTATTCAGTCAACTGTTTTCACTAATTTATTGGAATTAGTTTCCATTTGTAGCATCAGCCATCACAATAGTACACTAGAACTTGTAAACTAGGCAGAAGAGAATAATCCTGATCTACAGATACGCATAAAAAGGTGGCAATATACATATCCCTAGTTGCTTTATAGTTTCTAGCCCGTAGAATTATTATTGTCACATACAGAGATAGCTTTTCCTACCAGGATACTGCTACTGGATCGAGAGAGACGATCAAATGTATTTTGCTATGCATCCCACTGCCACTACCACCCGAGTTCTTTTGTTTCCTTCACGCAAAAACATTTTATTGCAACAAGACAATGTCTAACCTCTAAGCATTCACAAAAAGTTTCAACTGCTCAAATTCCCACGCGCTCCTTAGTACTTTGAATAAACGTAATGTCTATACTTGGAATGTATAGTTATTTTCAGTCACACAACCCTATTATATAATTTAGTTGAGAGAAATATATATTTTTATATACATATAGCATGTCTATTTCAACTCTATTCAGCTTACTGTATGCCACAATCATAAGTAGAGATCTTCTGGCTTATTTCTCTCTCGTTGTCACGTTGTCAGTAAGTCGACTAGTTTGGAAACGTCTTATGGTTTCTTCTTATGATTCCCAGATGCGTAACATACTCTAAACTACTCTTGGTCTCTCAAACCCTAAGTGTGACACTTTTACTCGTGTAAAAAGAAATTCTAACAATACACATAATATTACAATTTAAGAGATACACTTATATTTCATAGAGATGAACCAAGAATATCTACATTATCTAATCTAATTCCCTCACACGTGGAGATCTTAGTTAAAGCTGCAGCACAATCAAAACTTAATCTTTATATAAGAATGCAATTAATATTTTTGCGTGTTCTACAAAAGTAAGTAAGCATCAATGTTTATAATCAACACATGTTAAAAATTAAATGTGGCATGACATTATTAGCAAACCTACATATTTACGTAACAGCGAATTATATAAATAATAGTCGATAGTGCGAGCGAATGTGCGATTTTAGTTTGCCAAAACCAACTCAGGCAAATTGAGTTGCAAACGTGCTAAGTGTCCCTGCGCATGCGTGAAAGAACTGCGATTTTGCGATCTCAAAGATCTGCGAGCAACTTGAGTTGACCTAGTGTATCTGCAAGCTAAAACATAAAAATTTATTTACATGCAATTACGTTAAAAAGCTAAAGAAAGGGTCTTTATCTTGTTCTGATCCAATTTAACATAACTTGTGATTAAGAATCGGAAAGTTTCAAATATTCCGTTCCGTTGCAGTTGGAAATGGAAACTCTTGGGTTGGGAAATGAATAGAATCAGTGCATTTCGATTTCAACATTATATTTGATTTTGAGAGCTCCGCCATTCTCCGAGGTCATTACCATTAGGCAGCTTAGGGAAATAGCGACCATGGCTTTCCTTAAAGGAGTCATATAAATTCTAAAATACCTCAGCAACTTTAGATTTAGATGGAATGGCTTTATTTCCTTGAGTAGGTACCTAAGTACATATCTACATAAATCGTAACGACTTACAATAATACGTATCATCAGACTAATAATCCGCTTGATTCTATCCAATTTACATATTACTCATTACTTACAAGGTGCTATAACCACAGGACTCGTCATTTGACTGCTAAGTATCCTTAAAATCTCAAGGACCGAAATAGATATTGGGCACTAAATACGTTTCTTGATCAACATTAATTATATGAATGTCTGTCTATATATAATTATACATTTAAACACATTGAAAACAGTTTCCCTTCAAAATATATTCTAGATAGTTGTAACGCATCGAGGAAAAGGAAATGAGAGTCGAGGATTTTGAAATTCAAACTGTGACTTTAATAGAGATCTCTTGGGTAGGTAGCAATTCAAATGCTGAAGCGAATGTAATTTTGAAATTACAACTCAGCATTAGAACAATCCCTGTTGGTTTACATGCTACTTAGACGATACTACTTAGTTATGGCATCTGGCTGACAATGAGAACTCATGGAATATGCAAAGTACAGGAATATGAACATGTGCAGAAACTCCCAAAATGCTACCTCCCTTTCAATAATAGGTCAACGTTCTAAAAACTTCCGAAGCGCATTATTGCGATCGTATATATGTTGCATATGCATTAGACTAATCTTTCCTCATTCCGACATCATTTTGTCTTGAGGAAATCTCCTCTCTCTCTCTCTCCAACGAAAGTGAGTGTGCGAGAATTTCCGTCCTTCCTTTCCAGTATTAGGCCATAATATGTTTTGCATAATTTAATCCTAATTTGTGAATATGAAATGTAGACGGATTTGCCTCGAGTGAATTTCAGAGTTAAGCCAACTTTACTGGAATATGACTTCTATTCCCATTCATACATAAGTAGCACATATGAATGAAAAGTAGGTTGCTCTGCTTCATTTTTAATTCCATATTTGACTCCATGTTACGGATTACGGATACCCTGGAAGTATCTATATAGTAGCTCTATATGCAAGTATTTCATAGATCATGCATGCGTTGAGACTTTGAGACAGCCTACAGTCTACAATTCTGCATGACACTGTGATTTATTACGATTTAATGCTGACAACCTAAAGCGCACATATTTTATCAACTTCTATAACACCCCAAAAATCAGTTTCCACTTATAAATAATATACGTTGCCTATATTCTGTGCATTAACAAACTTTTCTCGAAAATTCTAAGCCATAAATCTTAGTGTCTTACTTATTCTCATTAGTACATTATTGCAATTAGCAGCATAACATTAACAAAGCCAGTTTTGCGACTCAAATACTATAACTGAATTATCCAAAGTTAATCCTTACGATTGTTTATCGAGGTTTGCATTTAATAATAATTAGCAAAGAAGCGTAATAACCTTGTAGAGTGAAAGTCGGCTAGGATTTGTATATTTCTGTCAGGTACATAACTATAGATCAAAGTCAGGAGGCATTTAGTTTATTAGCTGATTCCGAAATTTTAATCAGTTCCCTTTAATCCTCCCACTAATCTTTCCCAATGAACATCCCATAACAAACTAGGTAGTTAACCTAATAATATTAGTCAACAAACAAGGAAAGCAGAGTTGTTTTATGTTGCGTAAGCCTAAGCCTATTTGCAGACTAGCTAATTTATAAATATGAAAATGAACTAATAAACTTGTGTACATTCACTATTTGTATTATGTCAACACTGTTATATAACAATTTTAGTAATATGTTGCTTTGTATTGGTGCAGATAAGCTGAGATATTAGTTGGCGATTTCATTTCGCACAATAAAGTAGAAAGAAAAACAACAGATGTTGTCAGAATGTTGCTAAACTGTGCCCATGTCTCGGCCTTGTCGAAATATTTATTTGACGTAACCATGCTGTCTGCCAGAACACATGTAAATAATACCATACACAACAGAATATACTAATAGTGTGCTATTATAAGTATAAGATCTCAGAAGAGGATCGAGAGGAAAGAATATAGACGCACATCTATCTGTCTGTAGTTACAGTGTGTGTCCTGGAATGCCAAAGAATAGTTGCTAAAATGACAGTCCGAGGAGTGGAGCACATGGAAGAGGCCAAGTGCGTGAAATTCAAGTGAACTAAACTAGTGACTGCAAACATTGTAGAAGTCCCATGAGAGTCACTGAAGGAAAAGTATGGCTTAGACTCAAAGAAAAGGTTTGTTCGCCATGGCTTGCTCTCAGATGTTGCAACTGCATGTGACTGTGACTGTACTGTTCATGTGCTTTGTAGTGTCTCTGTGTGCCAAGTCTCGTCTTATTGTTGAAAAAACTACCAAACTAAGTTAGAAAAGTTGAAAATTTCTTGGAAATCAACAAATTCAAATTTTGTATGCACGACAAGACGGCTCTGTCCCTTTTCTCTTTCTCTTCCACCAGAGAAAAAGAAAAGGAGAAAGTCATTACCATATAATAATATAATATAACATGATGTTGGACACGAGTGAACACGACAGATACAGCCACTGCCATGCAAAATAGAACTTGATACAAGGCAACGAGTGTAAAGAGCAAATGGAGCATTGACTTGACTTGACTTGACTATAGTAGGACCTGCCTTCCCTTGACTTGACGTTGACATCTCTTCTTCTAACTATTCTGATGATGCATCATGCGCTTTTCCTCTTCTACTAACATTAAACATGTTTATTTTATATATAAACTATGTAAGTCATGTAAGTGTGCCTACAACTTTTAGCACAAAATAGAATTTAACACACAGAGATCTGCTAAACTGTCAAGCAATTTACGTTAGATCAAATTCAGATGCGGACTTGATACTATTATGCAACACAACATTATCCAACAGTCAGTCGTAAACTCTTTTTCTTATAAAACTTCATAAAAGAAAGGATATTTTATATTAGAATAGATTGAGCCAAGTACACTTAGCCAAAGAAAAGAATGCACAAAGTTAAACTACTACTGAAAGAATGGAGAGACATGGAATTTCAAAAACAGACAAACAAAACACAACTTTTTTGCGAAATCCAAATGTACATAATCTAATGTATGCATCCATCCAACCATGAATCTTTTCTCTGCAAAAACAGACAAAGAAGGTAATGTATTCAATTATTCAACTCAAGCCAACATCACCAACTGAAATACATATGCTTTAATTATATACTTTTCTTTTCTATATATCTTCACATGAATCAGCATTAAATACCAAATCGTTAGTCAACTCTATTTTATAAACTAAATGCAGGTAGCAGAATTTCTGTACACGAAGTTTTGCATTTTGAAAGCTAACTTTTCTCGGGAGCCACAATTATTGACATTACAATTTGAAGAATAATCTATCTAACCCATCTTCTTTTAAAATATATTAAATGCACAAAGTTGTAAAATTTGACTACGTCGAAATGACAATGTTTGTTGCGATTAATTTCACGGACAATGTAAATGTCACACTGGCTGGCTAAAAACGAAAGAAAGTTTTTGTAAATGCATAATTTATTGCATCAATAGGTACATTCTGTAGGTTTTACTCTGTTTAAAGTGGATAGAGGTGTATATTTGACATTTTATACAAGACAATAACATAATAAAAGCAGTATGGTAGCCATTATGTCGTAAAGAATCCAGTGTAAAAATATATAATTCATATGGGCTTGCTACAGTTTGCTTTATTCGTAGAGGAGAGAGAGAGAGTTGTTGGTAAGGAGGGTATTCTTTAGGAAAACATAAAATAGGGATAGAGGCAGGATGACAATAGAATATTATACAACAAAGAGAAACTAAGGCGAAAAGAAAGAGAAAAGAAGGAAGAAGAAGAGTGGAAGAGCTATTAGAGCAATACTTATAACTACCTTCCCTTCTTCCTTCCACTTCCCATCACATTCTATTCTGCCTACATTAAATTTTCCAGAAGATGTAGAGAGAGAAAGAAAGAGAGAGGTTTTACAAATATACACAATAGGACAACAATAGTAGGAGCATAGGGAAAGTAACAAGGGAGAAATGATTCTGTTGGGTCGGCTGACTAAGCTGAAAGTTGAATTGACCTAAGTTGAGTTGAATTTGCATTGCATGCCATGTCTCTCTCTTTCCTTCACATTCCCTTCCACTTAGGCTAAGGAAAGTAAAGAGCGAAACGTGAACTGTTCAAGTATAAGTTGAATTTAAAGTGAGAGCAGCGAGGCAAATCAAATCCAAAGTGCCATACATATAATAACTATACATGGTTGGTAGGTACTTGTAAAAAAAATCCTCTTTATATCACAGGCATGCAACTCAGAACTCACTAAATACATAACAGACAACAAGAGGAAGGAAGGATGTTGAGTAAATGTGCGGAATTTTTATATCAGAATCAAACTGAAGCCAAGTCAACTCTGATTTGCCTCGACAGGAAATAACAGAGGACAACATTGTTCAAACACACATAGCTCCTCACCACTTTCCATCACACACGGCCCATTCAACATTTACAATCCTTCCGTCTCTTCTTCGTCTTCTTCCCCTGTTCATCTATGTAGAATATGGACGTGGGTGTATGTGCATTATAACTTGACGTAACTGCAGGGATGGAAAACAAGTGAACCTTGGACAGGATTTTGCACTCATTCACATTCCTATGCAAACGAGCCAGAAACAGAATATCTCTATCGGCCTCTCTCTCTCTCTCTCTTACTTCCTTTCTTTTCGTTTCGTTAAGTCCTGTCTCTCTGCTTTTCTATTCTCTTTAACTGTCCCTGTTGCCTGCCTCCATCTCAG
>JABASI010002552.1:0-19314 GCA_019776505.1 Tomocerus nigrus
TCATTCGCCCTGTGTAACACAAGTCTCTTGGTCGGTCATTTCGACACTTGCATGGTTCTTGGAAAACGGCTTAGTTCGCGGATTAGCGCAGAACCCTTTTATGGGTGGTAGTATCAGTAATGTAGATCATTGGTACCTACTGTTGGTGTACTAGTGTTATGTGTTGCATCTTGCATCAAACTCAGCTCATATATTACTATTATTATCGCTATTAGGTATTTTTAGTGTGTTGGTCGATTTTTTGTACCACCCTTCCTTTTCCATATCTGCAGTTGTGTCTATAAAAAATGAGAATCATATTGAATAGGGAAAATCTACAAAATGACGAGACTCACGCATGAAGCAAATAAGTCGTAAGCATCAGTAGGTTGTCTTTTGAATTTAATCAGGGAAGACCCATTGCCCGGAAAATGGGCAAATGACTCCGGGCCTCATTATTTTGACATCAATAATTCAATGTAGGTACCCATTTACTTAGGTTAGGTTACCAAAATGGAAAGAATGAGTTCCTTCTTTTTCATGAAATGTTTCTTGAACCCTATAGATACAATAGATAGGAAATAAATTGTGTGCACAAAATTCTGTAGATACATAAGGTAGCAATAATGTTTCTAATAATATTACATATAGACGAGACCTGATTCTTAATTATTTTCATTTTCCAATGTATAGTGTGAGTGCACCCTGATGTCTGTACCTGTATGTGCACTATTTCATTTACATTGGCAAGAGTTTCAAGAGTAGGTACGTGGAACAAAGTTGGTTTTCTGTGGTTCAATTGTTTCTTTGGCTGAATTAAATGGATATTGATTCAATCATTGTTTGTAATATCTTGTTTCGTCTACTCTCATTGAATTCTACATTAATGGAGATGAAACCACTTGCTCTGCTCCTTCGACTTTTATCTTCGATTGTGAATGAGATGAAGGAGTGTTTTCTGTTGTTGCTTCAATCCAGTCCAGCCAGCTAGCACGAATCTGCAACAGGTTACTAGATGTACACGATTGCATTGATATGAAAACAGAGAGCGAGCTAGAAAAAGTAGCGTCGTTGTTTGTACCACTAGTCTATAATCATTTTCATATTGAACTTCAACCTGTGGTTAAATAACCTATAACTAATAATAAGCCGAGATTCTTGCTAAAATTTACTCTACCGTGTGTACAGGGAGGGTACATTTACTTTTCTGATCGGAAAATCCTCTCCTACAACCACAGGATTGGATTATGCCAATCGGCAAACTAAAAATCATATGCGAATTTATATTGAATGTTTTGCATTTGCATTTTTCTATTGAGAAGAAGATACAACTACAGATTGCCTACACTTTTAACACTCGTACGACTATATTTCATCCACTATTGACCATTTCTCGAGGTTCAAGTGGATTTCCTATATTTGAACTTTCCAGGATAGTTACATAGTTCAAAGTCCTTGTGGTTTCAGTAGAAAATGAGAGAACGCAATAAACTGGGGTCAACAATTACGATAATTTTAGGTTTTTTAAACAATTTTTTTATGCGAGGAAATCTTCAAATGATTTAATTGCAAGGATCACATAAATTTAATTTTTTGAATACACGGAGTAAAACACTTTGAAAGATTGTGCTCCTCCCTGTATAAGATGAAATAGATTTTCATGCGTAGAAAGAACATGAATCTGACTATGTTAATATTTATTGGAAGCTCGGCCGGGTCAGAGGATTTAATTTCTCAAAAGAATTTTATGGACAATAAAACGGGAGAATTATGTTGCCAGTTCTGCAATAAATATTGATGTGAATAATTAATATCGTTTCGCAGCATGTACTGCATATAAATCATGATCTGTAAAAGATACCACAGAAATGGTTAATATTCCTCCTTTGATTCATCAATGCAATTTCCTAATCGATTACTACTAGTAAAAATGAAAGCCTATCATTTAAGATATAAAGCAATTTCGGATTTAAAATAGTAATTGTTGTTTGTTCGCAGGTTGTTTGGCGAGTACTAGCGAAGAAAGAAAAGGGGGCTGATCAAGTCAAAAATGCTGGGGCTAGGGAGCCCCGCTCTCTCGTCGTCCTCTACAATTTCACCGGCCAGTTTCACTGACACAGAAGCCATGGAAGTCAAAAGACAATTGAGAAGTAAATCTTCTCGGTCACCTCCCCCAGTTTCCTCATTAAAAGCCAAATATTCTCTTGTATTTCTTCTTTTAGGACTATTTTTTCTGTCCGAGTTGTCAAGTGCCTCGGCGGATTATTTAAGAACAGTTCGTTCGTCGATAGTGAAACCGACGCGAGTTAGCTACGGAGATATTGAGAAGACGAATAAGACCTGTGCTCCGAAAGACAGTTGTGCTCCGAGTCGAAGTGACCGGAATGGTGCCATGATGAATGACTGGAAGAAACGCAATTGTTTTTGCGATCAACAGTGCATTGTTTATGAAGACTGCTGTGTAGATTCACCCTACAGACGAGATCCCAATGTCACTTACCGGAAGAATGAAATTTTTCAATGCGTTGAACTGCGACAGTTTGGCTCTCTTTACATGAAAACCAAGTGCCCAGCCACATGGAAAGATGACATGGTACATTTTCTTATGATAAACACTTCAAGCCTTTTTATCTCAAAGTGATGGCTTTTGATCTCAAGCTTTGCTTCCTATCATGACAACCTTTTCTGTGCAAAAACAAGTGCATTAGCCATCTTTTAAATCTTTTACTGCTAAGTAGATACCTTGAACAGATTATATCTACCTGCTGTAGTTGTACTGTAGTCTGTAGTGCTTCTTTTTTTCTACAGGTAAATGAGGCGAAGAATAAAAAATCTCTTCCTCATTATCTTCCCGTATTATTTTAAATATCATCCTAAATCCTAAACACTAAAGAGCTTTTAGCGTGACATTATTATGATCCTCGTTATGTCCTTAGTATCATCTACCAGTTTGCACTTAACTGACAAAATTAAATTATGACGTGGATTCCTTTAGTCCTAAAAATCCCTGAAAATTCCTTTCCCCTCCAACCAATGTCACATTTATCTTTATGTTATAACGTAATAATGCTATTCCATAGTATTTTCTCAATACGAACTATCTTACGATTTCAAACGTGCATGCAATGGAGATGGCATAAAATGAAATATACTTAATATAGATTGTAGAATCAACAACTACTAACTAATGCATAACATAATATATTAGATTACTAAAAGGAAAAACGCGTATTTTTTTCTGAAAATTCACTTACACTTTTCCTGCTTATGCGTGCATGTAGTCACTTAAACAATACATTAGTGATAATTATTGAGGTAATGCTACGTACAGATTGTTTCGCTAGAGTCTATAGATCATCCACTAAGTTAATTTCTCTGAGCTAGAACCATTATATACACGAATGTGAATCGTGGGGGCAATGCAATGTGCATCATTCTTCTATTTCAACAACATTGTATTGCAACAATGCACAATAAACACTGAGATTACAATTTTTAAATGCTCTCAGTGCAATCCTGTAGTTTTACATTACTGCCTTTTTGTATAGTTCCAAATATTTCATACAAGAATATTAGATACCTGATAATGCAATAATCGGGTGCAACGGACTTCGTTCTTGTAAAACGTATACCACTACCATTCTAACTGCTTGGCAAATAGGTACGATTGATGGAGAATAATAATTATTGTTGTTGTTTGAGAATTTCTTTGAAAATTCCAGATATTTTTTATAATTAAATTATTACGAAAAGATTCTTTCCTAAATTGTATAAAGTCACAGTAATTTTTATGGATTTCCAGATATGAATTTTCAAATTTGTAACAATGTCTTAGAGATATTGTGTCAAACCCCTAAATAAATGAGAGAATGAGAACATTATGCAATGCAATGAGGACAGACAGTAGAGTACACGTTATGGAGGTAAATAACGGAATAGAAAATTATTTACAAATGTAAAATTATAGTGTTATAAATGTTACATATTTCTAAAAATTGGTAGCAAGTGTGTAGCAGCAGGTGTATGTAGTTACATATGATTTGCATTAACAGTGCATTCATTGAATCGTCAGCTCAATCAGATACGCTCTTCAGATTTCTGCCCATGAACTGCACGATCACGCTAACAGATTACGCACAATCAGGAGCTAAAGAACATAAAGTTGCAATCAGATTTTATTTGGATATGCCTGTAACTTATTATATACTTACTTATACGTGCCTCTTTTTGTTCTAACAGTGAAACCTAAGGATAATCCAAATGTGATATCTTTCTGATTCCATGAGAATTGTTTTCTATGCTACAGTAAAGTAAATCAAGACAGAAACAATCAAGTAGGTATAGCTGTAGTTCAGCAGTAAACAAAGAAACTTTCCATGTGTAATTCTCGATTTAGTTTTAGCCTGCAGGTGCAACTACTGAAGCAATTCTAAGAAATTAGTTACTGATTGTGAGTTACGCAATGAATTGAAACACTAGCAAATAGCTCTTTCCGTTATTCCGTTACATATCCTTACCTACAGTAAATAAGAAACTAATTTCAGTTCTAAATACAGTATACTTGGGATTTTCTTCCTTTTACACGATGTGTACAATCCACAATGGCCAATAATAATATTACACAGTTCTACTAAACTACTAGTATACCTACTCATTGTTTAGTAGGTTAGCTGTAACGTTTAAAAATTCCTAAGTTGTATACACACGTGAGTTTGTAGGAACGTGATGAAGAGTATTAGTTGTTTTCAGATAGTGACAATTAATGAGAAAATACATGACAGTGACGAGCCACTGTCTACCTCATTGTCAGAAGTTAACTTATGTTGCTTGACACTCTTTAATGACGTGACTGAATTAAATAGCTAGACATTTCTTGCATGTCTATATAAACGTAAAAGTTTACTTTAGTATACTGTATGCCTTTAAACTGTCATTGTCGCACGACTTTGTGGCGGCCGCATTATAGAGTTATAGTAATTTGAGCTGACATGAGCTAACTTCCTTTCTGATTCTCCACATTTAAATGATAAATGCACTTTTAAACGAAAACAATGGCATATAAAACAGGAAGAAGGTAATTTAACAGTTTCTTTTCGTGGAGTGACTCCTTGCCTGCAGAAAAGCTTGAAATTCTTCATTGAAAAAGTAATAATTTGTGCTATGCAGTAATTTCAAAACAAATCAAACGAAATCATTATATGTTTCAAAATGGTTCTTGCCATTTCTATAGGAGTACAGGAGTAAGAGTAACTGATAGCAAAATGTTTTACCTACATTTTTGTGACATATATTACATAGGTATATATATTTGGAAAAACGTTTTGAGGAATAATTACAGGGTAGTTTAGAAGTTACAATCAGTTCTATCGCGTTCTTGCATTAGCCACTGATATCTACTAGTATAGGTGCAACTTGCATTAAGAATTCTTTAATTTTTTAAGCTAGCCCGATGATGTAATAAATAACACTTCTACTTTTATTCCTATAAATTGTAGCAAAAATAAATGTAACAAAGCAATCCTGATTATTTCCTTATGAAACGGGCAAAAAATAGAGAGAAACAATGTACAGCAGTTTTTAGATATTTTGTTTGGAATAAGTGAGATATAGTAGTATAGCCTAAATAGAGTTTATTACTGTCATTGTTAGTGCTTTTAGTACCTACTGCTACAATTGATGCATAGGATAAAACAGAGTGTCTAAACAAAACCAAGAAATGCCATAGGCCTTTTTATCGTAATCATATAAAAGTAACAACAGAAGAATGTAGCCCCGAGCATTGCAATTTAATTTGCAGCTGGCTACGGTTTTGCATAATTTTCTTGCCCTATGTGGTGTGGTCTGCATTCTATGTCGTTAGGCACAATGAAGTTAGTACATAATACTTAATTATGCATTTGTGACTGTGGCACTCCATGTAATCTCCAACTTGCATTTTCTATTGTACCAAATAGAAAAATGCGTAATTTGCGAAGTACTCCACCTGCTTTATTTAAATATGTCTGAAAATGTTCATGATTTACACAATATCGCATTTTACGCATTGTTTAAAATTATTCTGTCATACTATCATGTAACATCGCATCGTTAGCGTTCTATATATATACCTGATACAAGTACACTATAGCATGAAAATAAGTCTTCCATTTATAGTTGCACTCACAACAAATCCAAATCGTAGTTTGAATTTTTTAAACATACGTTCCTTTGTGTTAGTTTTTTATAAAATAAAGTAGGTTCTCTCTCACAAAAGTATTTTGCAATTAGAGCTCCATATATTTTGTTGAACGAGTTTACCTATTTCTCTATTTGCGTGCGTAGAAAAGCTAAGAAAATTGGGATGAGTTAGATAATTTCATGTATCAAACGCTAAGGACCTATAAACTCAGAAGAATATTGTTAACAATGTTATGAACTTATGATATGAAGCTTATAACAATGTGCCAACAGAACTTTGATATATTTACTGAACTATTACAGTAGTTGTGCAAAATAGCATTACAAGAAGTACATAGCAATTTGGTAGTTACCTATAGAGGTATTTATTTATAATGAGATCCACGCATGAAAAAGATTTACCACAAGAAATTTACCTTCCTTAGCTGAGTTTTTAATATCATGGTTATGGTGAAAATTGTGATGCTTGGTTTTGGTAACTCTGGCTGTGACATGAAATCATGTGCTGTTGTCTGTCTTGTTGTTACATCGATGTCTAAATAACAATTTCTGTTTCTGGTTTTGGTTCACCTCAATAAAATGTTAATTTTTTTAGCCTGTCACAGAAACTGTGTACATGATGCTCTTTTATTGTTCTATCGCTAACTATAAGTCAATAATGCCCATGTACATAGTAGCACATTATTCAGTCATGCACGCTAGAAAAATGTTTTTTGGCAGATCCTGTTGGTGCAACTGGTGTAAGTAGCATGTGTGACTTTGTGAGTGCTTGTTGCTTTGCTTCATCGTGACATTTGTCTAATTTGATGCTATTTAGTATCTGTAATGAAATTCTCAATGCAATAAGTTTTGGTTTTGTTTTTTATTTGCGTAGATAAGGAAGGGATGCGAGGGGAATGGTACACTCTATGATCCAATTTCTTCTCTTCCCATAACGAATATGAAGTCAGGCTTTACGTTCAAGAATTACTACTGTGCTTTATGCAACAATCAGACATTTAATGAAAAAATGGAAATGTGGAAGCCACGCTTGGAGTGTGCTTCAATCGTTAATAAAAAAGAGATCACCAAGGAAGTGATTGATAACCGACTTGAGTACCGGCCACAGGAAGGCTCCTGGGGACTTACTATTGAACGAGGTGGAAGACACATTTGGGGAGCTTGCAAAATTGATCCTGTCATTCCAGAAACTGCTATTCACATGGTTCGATTCTGCAAACCCTACATCAAGGATTGCCCCGCTGGTTACAACGTCACCGATGTAAGTTATTTGCAACTGTTTTACCCTATTTCACGAATCGGAATTATCAGAATAAAAAACTCAATGCATGTTATATGCAAATACATAAGTACCTATACAAAAGTACTATAACAATCCTAGCATAATGTGCAATTATAATTAATACCAACGTTTTTATTGTTATTTCAACCTGGATAACAACTAGTATAGTCAATAAATAAAATATGTGATTCATTTTGTTTTAAGTGAAATCAAATGACAACTTGTTAAAAACATGCGTTACAATTTGAATTCCAATTACGATTAGAATTGTCCTTCAGCCAGAGTCATAAGTAAAAAAATTAAAGACAAAATAGCTACTTTAAGCAATCATCATTACTATAGATGACCACTGCAATTTCAGTATCACATGACAATTGTCAATAGAATTTTGTAGTAATTAAGTAGGTATAAAATACAGTCTCATCGAATGATGTATGAGATAACACTTTTTAACAATTACCAGTAAAAGTCTCATTGTTATCATTTGTTTTTCTGAAAAATGTATTTATGATTACATCTTCGTAAGTTAATACATAAGATGGCCTATTAACAATATTAACATAATAAGAAGCACTTTGTACATGTTATGTTTTGATTATATAATGGTTTTACAATTCAGACTACAGACACGCTACTGTTATTGATACTGCGCGGAACGTATTGATATTTTATGTCAAGCAAGCAAGTAAGTAGTAAATAGGTACGGTAGTAAGTGTAAATGTGAAAGCTTTATATGAAAATTATTATGTAGTTTAATTGAGACAAATTTGTTTCCTTCGCTTCACTAAAGAGAGAATGCACTAATGATATAAGTATGTAAAATACCGTTGTGCCGTGCACAATACATAATGCAAAATATGTGTAAAGATAAACCGTTGTCGGCTGTTGCACTTGTCTTGTAGTTATGAGTAGAGTATTATGTCTCAAATAGATTAATAGGCAGACAAGGAGTCATAAATATCGCATAGAAACTTCACATGTGAATAGGCAGTGAACATAGTTGACGAAATGAGATATGATGGTGAGTTTGTATGCGTATCTGCTGAATCTACGTAGAAATTGAATAAAACTTGGCACAACAGCACTCTGTAATTTACAATTTGTTTTGTGTAACAAACTTGGGAAGTGTAATAAGCCAATTATGAGTCTGTGGACTTTATTAAAGAGTATGTGAACTTTTCCCAGGAGTTGTTGTTGTGAGATCATTGATAATATTTGAAATCGCAAGACAAGTAAAATAGATAGAGTAGGTATACTCTCATGTATGTTAAAATCACGACCCACTGTGTGGCACTATGCACTATAGGGACCTAATTCATTATTCTACGTTTCACTTTTTCTAAAATACTTAATCACAGTGCAATTTTCTAGGTATGCTTGTTAGCATTTATAACATATTTAAATATTATTATTGGATTTTAATAACATTTCGATGAAGTAATACTAGAATTACGTGGGAAGTGTTTAAGAAAGGGCTAACTGGAAATTATACGTTTTCATCTCTAGAGTGTATTGTATTATCATTATTGAAGAAAAATCATAATAATATAAAGGAATAATATTATGCTACTTTAATCTAAAGATCTCATCAATTTGTGAACAGCACAAATGCAGGTATATCTACTCGTAGCTATAAGTATCCCACAAAGACTTGCTGTGCTGTAATGTATAAGATGATTATGTCATAATGAAATAATTATTATGATGATGCCATCAGTATTGTTGCACATATCTAAACCACACGTTAACATATACATTTAACTATAGTTTACCTTCATAAATATTATCACTATCTTGATGGGTTAATGTTTCAAAACGAATTGTCGAATTGCAAAGCTTATTAGCTCCATTTCACGACATGGCCATCATGATACCATCCACCACAAGTGCTTGGTGAACGATTAGAATATGCAGGGAGATGTTCTGCATTTTGAGGTGTAGCTAGAGCTATAGAGAACAGGGTGAACAGACTTTTATCATTGACAAGTGCAGATATCGAGAGTACTTATTCCTCTAGGTGTGCTTAATATTTCACTACTTTAACAAGAAAAAGTCACTGCGACCTTTGCTTTGGTAAATATCTAAATGATTTTACTGATTTGAGTCATATAGTACTTAGGTATGTGTTGTTGACTATGCACTATGCCAATGTGGACTTCACGAGAAAAAGTGAATTACCTTTAACATTAAAAGTGATAAAATTAACGTGCATCTGAGCGTAACCTAACCATAACCTGTAAGGTGCAACACTTTGATGTAACACATTGATTATTGAAATGTCCGAGTTGTAGCCAAGTCATACCACTCCTAACCCTAACTAAAGATTACCTGACGCATGTTTCTCTTTTACATACCACATTTTGTTAATTCTGTATATAATAAAATCTAACAACTTGTACATATGTACAATTTTATATTTTATAGTCAAACCTACTTGAAAACTTGAGAATAATAATATTATTATTAGCTAGACCACTATATGAAATACAAACGTACACATTACAAGTACTCACTCAGTTCAGTCACCACCACTACCTATAATAAGTATACCTAAATATTTTCAGGTTGGACATTATTTTATTGAGTATCCAAAGGTAGTTTTTTTCTTTGTTTCAACTACTTCTTTTGCTTTTAACGACAATAATCTTTATCACAAATCTTATTTTTATCCATTTCTACTTTGGTCATCAGATAATTTAACTTTTGGTAAGCGATTGCAGAAAAAAAGAAGTAGATATTGTTTCAATCGTTTGATATAATTGCAATTTCCTTCATCAGAAGTCAGGAGAAGAGGTCTGGTAGGTATAAGTAAGCGGCGATACATAGACTTACTTTGCTGTTGAAATGAAATGTGTGAAAGAATTTTGGTCTACCCCTTTAGTAGACTTTTACAATGAAGTTGAAAGTATTAGCATTGATATAATAACACACCGGGGTGTAAGTATTGTGTATACAAAGTTGATGAATAATGATATTTAAGGTGATAGATATTCTTATGGATGTTTTTATTCTTTTCAATGTGAAATGTTACAATTTGGTTTAGTGCTCAATTGTTTAACGAATCCGCAGGTACACAGGAAATGTCTAAGCTATACAGCCGCCGTATACAATGGTCGAGAGGGATACCGTAATGTTCATTGTGCAATTTGTAATGGAATCAAAATCGAAGAGCTGGCCTGTACTACAGTTAGCTTTGGACGAGCCGGCTTTGGTTTGGAGTTCAATCAAGCAGCCTTCTCCTTTTTGTTTGATCTCAACCCAGAAACAGGGAATGAAGTAGGACGAGTGAAGAAATGTTCCTTTGAAGAAATATATGATCCTTTCTTCCAGAAATGCCGAGCCATTCTGTGTGCTCCAGGACAGTTTTACAACAATGGACAATGCATCACAATTTCAGTTTCTACGTCGAAGCCAGTGATTACCGAGTCTACTCCTTCAGACTCTAATGAACTTGGAGAAGGTACTGATTCCAATGCTCTCGACTCTAATGTCTTAGAATCCACTTCTCTGAAAGATACTTCATCTGTAACGCCATCGACAAGAGAAGAATTCGAAATGTGCCCAAAAATCATTCTCGATAGAAGCGAGTATGAAATTTTGGATAATGGAACTGTCTTTATCTTGGCCTACGGAAAAGCTCTATCCAAGAGAGACTATGCTGTACAAAGTCACGATCGATTGGTTGTCTGTGCACCAGAAACGAGATACTACACTGAAAAGTTTGGAGCCACTTGGGGCTATTTGAGTTTCGCTGGAGTACTCGTCTCCGTCATTTGCTTGATCATTCATCTAATTGCCTGCATGATCGTCCCTGAACTCAGAAATCTCTCCGGGAAAAATTTAGCTTCACTCTGCATTGCCTTGCTTGTCATTTACTGCGTCTTTCTGGGATTGCCCTTTGTGCAAATACCCAGCAGTTCATGTACAATCATGGCTGTCATCCTTTACTACAGGTAAACAAATCTCATTAATACATGGCTTATCTTTACTGTGACATCAAGAATAACACATAGATCTCTTCATTATCCCCCTTAAAATAAATAGTCATGCAATATCACTAAGTATATAGAAACAGTACACACATTAGCAATCGAGATCTAATATCTAACGGACACATTTTGTTTTTCGTTTTGTAACTTTCAATTTCAGCACGTTTCTTTACATGCTCATATAACTTTGTGTGCTTATAATTCAGTTATAGACCCATGGGAAAATGTTATTAATATTGTGTTAGACAATAATATTATAACGGGTCACTCCAAGAAAAGCCAAACACTCAATCATAAATAGTAAGTAAAAATATCAAGAAGTCATGTCCCATCGATTAGGTATTGTATTAGTCTCTTCTACTTAAGTATTTATTGTAAGCCTAATTAAATTACATATACTCAAGTATGTACATAAGAACTGTTTCTAGGAATTCTGTTTTATGTGAGCTTAGCAAAAAATAGTAGGTATTCATATTCTCTATATATAGACATAGTACTTGAGTCATCTTTCCTTTCGGACTAACTATTCACTGTCATGATTTTAAATATTTACTGATAACTCCTTTAGCACGTAGAATATTGCAGTTTAACTTACACTGACAAAGACCATGACATTGAGTAAGATTTATTTTGGGCAGTGAACAATGAAGATAATATTTAGTTACATTTTTTCTATGAAGTTAAAAGTTTCATTGCGAAATCTTAAAAAAACCTCATGCATATTCTAGAAGTACGATTTACAAGTGCTTTCTATAAAAACCATTGCACCACAAAGTTGTGCTGTCGATTCTGTTTTATGTAAATGTATGCCTAAATAAAATTCAAAAGCGTAATATATTTTTTATTGAATTTTAGTTTTATGGCTGCTTTTTGTTGGATGCTAATTCTGGCATGGGATGTAGCAATGACACTCCGTAGAGCAACACAAGAACTTCGAGTCTCATCTGGAGCTCAATGGATGCGATTTGTATTCTACTCGGTCTTTGGATGGCTCTTCCCTGCAATTTTGGTTACAATTGCTGTCGTGGCTGAATTTCTTCCAGCAGAAATTATGCCTTTGCCATATAGCCCTAATTTTGGAATGCACAACTGTTGGTTTGGTCAAAAGCCAGCTCTGCTCATCTACTTTGCTGGTCCAGTTGGATTCATCCTCTTCCTCAATGTAATACTCTTTATTGACGCTGCAAGGTTGATTTCATCGACGACTCAAGGAACAGCTAAGGCAAAAGCTTGCGGACCTTCCCACAAGAATTTTAAGTAAGTACTTGTTTATGATGTATGGATACTGATAATTACAGGCAATTATAATATCCTTCTGATAATGCCAATATCAACCAACCTGTTGTATGTAACTCCTTTGACAATGCATAATAATATCGACTGAGCATTGAGCAATGCAATTCTGACGGACGTGAACGGAAGTGTTCATAATAAAGTAGTGAAATAATGAGGTATTTTATCTTAAGCTACTTATGTGATACAAAATACGAAATTACATGTTTATAAAAGTTTTACAAAGTATTATCATTTCCACATTGCAGTCGCACACACTATGTACGATAAAAAGTAGGAAGTAATAGGTAAGCCGCTCTTTTAGTGTACTAGTCACTAGTGTACAGGATGTGCACATAGCAGTTTTAAAAGTTAGTTCATGATCTTGACTGTCTGATGCAATGGTTATTAAAGGGTCTTATTGTAAGCAACCAAATAATTATTATTGAAGTAACTGATTTGGGAAAACCGTTTGTGTAGTAATGAAAAGGCAGTAATTTTCATGAGCAATGAACTTTATGAATCGTCAAAAATATTTTTTCTTTTGTTTTCTTAAGTTTCAAGAACGATTCATTGAGTAAAATTAAATATCATTATATTATATCGTGGAGAACTGGATGTAAATACTTCCCATTGAAGGAAGTGAGTGAGGAACTTTTAGAAACTTCTTTCTTGGATTGTATCTTGTATCACGGACATAAAATACAGTTCTGTCGGATTACGTTATAAATTCTCTTGGAGCTTGGGATGGGAACAACAAATAATTTCACAGATCAAATAAGTGCTTTCATTGTTTTCGTCGTGTTATCTGAGAGACCTCATTGTTATAATTATGCTAGATTATCCATTGCTTATGCTACCCCTTTCTCACATTGCCTTCTATTAGTCACAGATATTATATGCAAGATACAGCACCATAAAACCTTTTACTTATGAATATTCAGTGTATAGAATTTTTACTTTCCTGTGATTATTACACAAAAACAATGTGACCATTAATAGGTAATAACAACACTGTGAAAAAAAGAGACGGTACTTAGTCCAAGCCCTCCAAGCTCGATAAAGCAAAACGTAATAATAAAAAGCGATGCGACATATTAAATGTAACACAGTACCACAGACAGCTTAGATTTACTGTATAGACTTTTCAGTATCCTGTAGAATGAAAGTGAAACGGTCTTCCACACAATCGTAATTGCAATCACGCTATAATGGTGAAAAAGACAGTGAGTGAAGTGAAAAATAAACTGTTGTAATAACCATAATGTTTGCATAGCGCATTGTTAAAGTGCATTGTTTGATTTCTTCCTGATTTACTTGCAAGTTAGATGTGTTGTACTAGTGCGTAGCAAATTGCAAATGAATGTTTACGATAAAAAGTGTCCCACTCTAATAGACATTAATTAATCATTGTTTTATTACAGGTTATATTTACGATTGGCTCTGCTCATGGGAATCAGTTGGATTCTGGGAATAGTGGCTGGATACGTTGACATCCCAGCTTTATGGATCGTCTTTATAATTTTCAATACTCTGCAAGGCCTTTTCATTTTCATTGCCTTCACATGTACTGCAAAAGTAAGGAAAGCACTTCGAGCCAAACTCTGTTGCTCATCTTCTCTGCCCACTGCATCTTGGACATGGTCAGGAATAGGAGGGAATCAAATGGCTAGGACAACGTCTTCGTCGTCTGCGAACACGAAAAGATCTGATTTGGAAGGAAGAGATTCCACTGAATCTTCGCATCATTCTCTTTCTCACCACTCTCATCCTCATCACCACCACTCGGGCAGCCATCATCATGTCCACAATCATAGTAATCACAATCACAGTCATGCCCCTGTGAGTCTCAATGGAAGTCATCACCACTCCTCTTTGCATTCGCTTGGAGCAGTTAATGGCGGAAAAATGTACAGGAGTCCCTCAGCCGAACTGTACCGAGTCTGAAAATCAACTTTACTCTATTTGAACTGAAATTGGTTCACATTTCATTCAATCCATTTTATGAACATACCATGATAAACTACCTTTAATAGAATTTTACCATTATATACCATCTCGTAAATATATACCTAGTATCTATGCTTATAAATAGTACTGCAAACACAAATCTTCTTATACTAAACTGTACTTTAACCTTTATTATGCCTTAACGATTAATATTTACCCAAATCAAGGTCTATGTTGTTCGTGACGTGTATTTTTACCTCGATACTATACTTTACTACCTTGTATCTACACAGATATAAATTCTTACTTCCCTTATAATATATGCCTACATATTTGTGTGTACAACTTGTTTTACTCTGAAAATAGAGATTAAAATGCAACTAAGATAGATATTATGTTAATTAATTTCAGAAATGTCTTAATACTTAAGTTTTTAGCTAGTAAATAGTAATAATAATGTACTTAATTCATATTATGTCAACCAACCGATGAGATTTTGTTTGCAAGTAGCAAGCTAACATAGTTGCCTGCGAAAAGCAAAGCGCAAGTAGTTACAAACGGCCTACATCTACCTATATCATAAGTGCAAAGAAAATTAGTTACTTAAATCGTTACTAATCGTAATAATATTATAATATTATTATTAGCAAATAGTTTTGTTAGCTCTTCGTTATACTGTTTAAATTTTAACTCAATTTTACTGAGAACAAATAATTGCTGTAAATACTTAGGTATCAGCTCTTCATTTTGCCAATGAAGAAAAGCTGACACATAGTTTTGCCAATAATGTACGATTGAAATTGGATGGTGAATGTTTATAATACCTGTGTGAAAAATACTGTAGATGTAAATAGAAAAATGTAAATGGTCAAAATTTTAACTCGTGTACTTATCATAAAGCTGAATCTGAAAGGAAGTAATAGTACTACTACTACTATAATGGTACTGTGTTCTTATATTTTATTTATGGCAATTGCCATACAAGAATGCGAGAAATGAATCTAGTTTGTAAGAACGAGTTAATCAGTAATTGAACTTGTCACCTATTATTCACGCGCACTAGGTATTAATATTTAAATTGTTCATTTTTTGCAAGATAAACGATTTTTTTTCATTTGACTGTTTCTTTCTTTGATTTTAAGAACGCGTCCCTTATTTTACTTTTAGCATCTAACCATTTAAAAATGTAACTTGCCCAGTGTATTTCAGTTTGCTACAACATATTTAAGATAAGTACCTGTTAATTCCGATTGCATTATAGTTTTATTTGAATGCAATCAAAAATACAAACGAGGGAATGGAAAAGTAATACTACAAACTGTATTATAACTTGATGTATGCCTATGCAGTGGGAAATAATAATAATAAAGATCAATAAAAAATTTCTATACAATGTTTTACGAAAACCAACACTTCATTCACACTCAGATTTACAATTTTGAATCCATTTACCTATGGGCATGTGCTTAGCTAAAGATTAGAGTTTAGTATTGATCCAAATAAAATCAATTCATTTTTATCATAGCCATATTCCCAAATACAAATTGTTTTTTAATGTTTAACATGGAATACATACTTAAAAGAGAATATTAATTATGATTTGTGTCTCACTAAACTATTACTTCTTTGCCTTCTTCTTTTCTGCCTCTTCTTCCTTTTCTTTTTCAACTTCTTTAACGAATTGGTCAATGATATCTACGTCCATCATCTGAAAAATATTATAAAAGGCATTGTCATTTACAATTACATTTCTAAATTGAAGCCAACGTCAAACAAGAAAACAAGATTGTATGAATTTGACTACCTTCATCGGTTCACCCTTTCTCATGACAGCTATTTCTAGATTTTTTCCTCCAGATTGAACAACTTCTAGTAAGGCACGAATGGCTAATTTAACCGTTTTATCTTCCGTTGTTACATCATCAGGCTTGTAATATTTTTCTAGAAACTCTCTCACCTTTTAAAACCAAAGAATAATATTATAAACTTTCATTCCCGTACATCAAGACAATAAAACTACTGTGTAAGTTATGCATATAGTCTCCATTTAAAGAAAAATAGGCAATAAATAATAGTTTTTTATGAAGTAGCTCACAGTTTTTGCGTTTCTACCGGTGGCGTTAGCCTTCCATTCATGGTAGGTTCCAGACGGTTCAGTCTGGTACAAACGTGGAGTACCGTCTTCATCAAATCCTCCAATTAAACACGAAATGCCAAAAGGCCGGCGTCCATTACTTTGGGTGTAGCGCTGTTTTAACTCTAAAACAATCAAAAAATTGTTAAAATACAATTCAATATGAAGAATTTCGAATTTATGGTAGTATTAAAAAACTTGTGGCTTGCGGTCTGTCCGTCTGTCTAAAAAGCCTAAACTAAACTGAACAGACCCATCGACACATTTATACAGAAAGGTATTTTTATAATACCGTTTACCAATTGCGGTCTTAGGCAACATGACGGGAGGTTATAATATTATTACCTTTACATTTTAAATAGTTAAACTACCCTGATATAATGTTCATATTAATTATGTAAATCTGCACTCTTAATAAAAAATCTTTTGGTATGTTCATGCTGCTTTAAAAAATATTTCATTTTACCAGCAATATAGCGAGTAATATATTCAAGCGTGACGGGATCTTCTACAGTTAGTTTGTGAGACTGACACTCAATTCTTGCCCTATGAATCAATATTCGGGCATCTGCAGTCAGCCCGGCAAAAGCCATTACAACATGGTTATCCAGCAAACAAATCTTTCGGACAGTCCTTTCTTCCTGCAACTTGGCCACTGATTTCTTTTCAACGCCAAGAACCACACAGTCTAGTCCTCGTACGCCAACCTAACAATCAGCATCATGAATTATAAGATAAATAATCAGAATAATTATTATTACACACAATGAAAACAAGAAGGCTCCTGTCTTGTAATATTATAAACTACTTTGTATTTAGATTGTAGATTCTATGAAAACAATTTAACATAAGCTAAAAATTAAGTATAATATAAAGTATTCATAGACAAAAATCTTACCGCAGTGGAACCCTTCTTCACTGCTTCTTGAGCATATTCTACCTGAAACAAATGTCCATCAGGAGAAAAAACAGTTATGGCTCTATCGTACCGTGCGCTTCCCATTTTAGATTTTTAGGTGTTGCTGTAAAAAAACGTTTACTAGGTATTAACTATTAACCAAATCATAAATCTTATAATATATATTCAAATAGCAAAGTCAGTAAAAATTGAAAATGAAAAAGATCAGCGAGCAACAAGAGTCACAAGTCACACCTGATATGACAGACAGCTGATTAATATTTACCTAATTGATGACTGGCCACAATGGAGAGACGATGTTTTATATATCGAGAATTTCGACTGAAATTCGAAAGTAAATTCGGGATTTTGACAAAAGAAATTGACAGTACCACTGCTAGAATCCGGCGCTTTGCTTTGATGAATGAATTTCTACAATCAAATCTCGCTGATTCATTGAGTGAATTGAAGTTTTGAGCTTCATGTAACAATTCACTCATAGATGTCAGCTCACACGCGTCCATGCAATACAGAGTAACTTTCCTTTCCCTTTCTTTTTGTTACTACAATTTGTTACTGGTATACTGGTAGTGGTACTTGGTACTAGTACTACAGGTGAGAGTCGGCAGTTTTGCATTATGCATAATGTGAGCATCCATGCCCCATGCAGTGTTATATTTAAATTATATTTAGTACTTGTCATAATATTTTATAGTAATGTCATCTCTTTGATTTATTATCAAAATATTTATTTACCTGCTCAACATTAATACATATATAAATATAGTATATTATTTACACATTCATATAAAAACTTCCATTCCCATACAAAGGAGAAATTGTAATAACGCACCTAGAAACTAGAAAGTACATTACATAATGCACAATCTGCACAATACATGTATAGTTGCACAAGTATATAAGTTGTATAGAGTTGCATTATTGCTTCTTAAACTTTCATAAGGTAACAAACATGGTAGGACTGTAGTGTAGCACACATCCAATTAATTCGGCGTGTGTCATGTGTAATTTCTTCTTGCAATAAAAATGCTTATCTATGTAAAAAAGAAATTCTTATACTTAAGTACTGAATCGATTTAAAGGCTTAGCAATACACTTTCGCTTAATAAATAAAACGAAAAAGCTGCAATTCCATTCTCATTGTAGTGTCTATAAGTGAGGCCTGAAAAATTTAATTACTATACGGATTGAATTGTTGTTGGTGATGTTTGTTTATACGCATAACTTAGCAGAGACGAACGGAACGGAGGTTTCAGTCGAAGTTGAAAGGCTGTTTTGGTATTTAGGTAGGTATATTTTATTGTAGACCCAGAGGTAAATCTTTTAAATTGTGGTGGATTCCAGTTGCTCATCACACCGTACCATCATGTCCACGCAATGATGTTAGGAGTATTGAGTATTTCAGTTTCAGCAGCAATGTCAATTAAGCTGTATGAAAAATGAAGAATTAAGTTAGTCATCCAGCGACATTGTAAACAATATATTTTATATATTTATGTAGCACTTTACGTATATAATAAGGGTAATCAATGTCGAGAATCGAATCCGATTTTATAGACTTTTAAATCCAAATCAAATTGGATTAAATCCTTGCTTCTTTGAGTGCTCCAAT
>JABASI010002553.1:0-19310 GCA_019776505.1 Tomocerus nigrus
TGATTTGAAAAGTTCCTCCTCATCAAAATATATCAAGATGGATGCCTGTATGTCGTTCTTAAATGTACACAATACAAGGCTGTAAATAAAATTACTCTTTATGATTTAGCATTTACCACACAATAACAATTATTATATAGCTACTTCATGTACCAACACAGTGTGCCATTTTATCAGACACCTAAAGCGAAAACAACAGTCGGCAGATATAAAAAATCTGAGATCATACTATTATTTCAATATTCTGCACACCATTGGCAGAATATTGACTGTAAGACCGTAACAATAATAATTCTTTATCCATAGACATTAACGTAATAAGAATAACATAAAGAGTAACATCCACAAATAGTTGTATCCTTGTATTGTGTCAATCAATATATTATAGGTACTTGTCTCAAAACTGCTTTATTTATTCAAACAATTTATTCTACTTGTAAGAATACAAATAAACAGGAACTTTTGGCTTAAAAATATGCAAAGTAAAATGCATTTAGTATCACTATTATCCGACCATTATATTATAAGCAAACAATTAATTATCTATGTTAAAAGGGAAACATCTCCCAAATCAGGAACATCAGAACCAACAGCTTTTCTCAGGTCTTTTACATCACAGCAATAGGTGTATCCCTTACGAATATTTTTAGTGTCCCATGTAACCCAACCGATTTGATCACAGACATCGCGACAAATTATTTCAGATGAAGTAACCCCTTGACTATGAGGATTGTTCACCATGATAATAGCCACTGCTGAATTCCTGTCAGCATCATATAGAACCTTCCATAGTAATCTGAAAATAATTCATGAAAACCAATTTCGTGATAAAAATATAGCATCCCTCTATACCAAGTAAAGTGTGAGAAAAATATAATTAGCATAAAATTATTTGGTAATTATTACATACTTTGGTACTGGAATATGGTATAATCCTTTTGTATCAGCTATGAGAAATATTTCTACATATCTATCTTTACTGTCTTTTAATTCCAGTATGTCTTTAACTCCTGTCCATACTTGAAGGGTGGATTTATTTTTCAGAGCAATTTTCCTTGCGGAGCTCTCCAAAGCCTTAAAAATTCACGCTACTTAAAGAATGGCGATTTAAAAGTATTTTCCGTTCCAATTTTTGTAAATAATTACCTTCCAGTTCCCATTATTAATTGTTTGCCATTGTGGTGCCACATTTACATAGTAGTAAGTAGCATTTTGCTCGTAGGCATAAATGAAATCTCCATCTGGGGCTAAATGTCCACGTGCCAGATAAAGGGACTCAGAAGGGTTGATATACATATTTGCTAGAGTTGCAGAACCAACCTGTTAGACACGAAAATGTGATATTCAATGAAAACAAAGAACAACTGTATAAAAAGCTGTAGCTGCAGTTGTCGTATTGTTCAATTATGTATATCTATACATTGCATAGGTACATTTGTTTGCATTATTATACGCTCTGGAATTAATTTTCTGTGTCACTTACGAGCGTCTTTACCGTTTCCTTCTGATTGTTTTGTGTGTAGGCTGTATTAGCAGAAACGCTACGATAAAATTTACCTTCCTTGAAATTTGGCCTGTTATTTGATACTTCTGCTGTATTGAATGAAGCTCCATAAATATTATGCTGAGCTACTAGTGTTTCATCGTGCATTTCGTTATGACAAACGGTTATCAGTGGTAATCTAAACACATTTGTTGAAATTAGTAGCCAGAAAATTTTAAGTTACATTATGCTATGCAATATCTGCATACAAATAATTCAGTTTGTAATTTATAAACTTTTTAGATTTCGATGGAAATCCTATTTCAATTTTTGTGTATCCATCCGAACACTCTCCGTTTGTGCTGATAGTTTCTTTTAACTTTTTCTCACAATTAAGATCATTTGCTGTTACTTGAGATCCTGATGTCTTAAACATTTCAGCACAATGGTTTATTATTATCCTCGTTCTTCAATGGATTTTAATGAAGTACAAGAATGAACGTACAATTATTAAAGATTGTATACTTACAGTGAATCTGCTTGAAACACAGGAAATGTCTATTTCATTTTTCCTGCTGGTAGAAAGAATATTTGTCTCATTTGAGCAAGATGCTGTGAAAGATTCTCCACTTTTGCTAAAAATCACCAGAGGTTTAGGGTTGCTTGAACTTTCGTCATCAGATACAGGATAAAATCGTTCTTCATTACCAGGACCGGAGAGTAGAGCTAAAAAGGATGCATCCGAATTTCCTAGGTCTAATCTACAATCTGGAGATGAACTCGCATCTGGAGCAATAGGAGAAGGCTTTTGAGTAGTTGTAGGCTTAACTAAACACGGAGAAGCTATAATGCAACAAGAAAATTCGTTAAAAAATAATTCAGTTATTTAATATAGATTGATTTTCTATTTAATTTACAAACGCCCATTTATTATCTGCGCTTATGTGGATGTGTATATATTTATGTAGCATACTGCGTATGTAAAAGTGCAATATTTTGCTACTTTATTATAGATTGGTTAAAATGAGAACGATGGAATAATGGAAATTATATCGGTAAAAAATCTAAACTTACCAATTGACAGTAAAAATTGTGCAACTGCTAAAAAGACTAGTTCTTGAAGCATTTTATCGATATGCTATGAAACTTTTACCGCTTTTACCAGGCTCAAAGGAAGTTTATGATAGCAATAAAAATATTGATATCCCAATATGGAAAATATTATCTGAAGCTGGTGTGCAGTTTAATGGCTTTTATTACTACAGTATGAATATTAATGATACTCTAACACTGTGTGTATCAGTACTATTTGCACTACACCTAATTAAAACTACTCCCTTGCAATTAAATAACAAGGCAGATGAAATGTAGAAGTTAGCAAGGAATCTACTTGTAAACTGATGTTATTTATTTCAAGACTTTCTGTTATATAGCATGCCATTTATGCACATTGTAAATATGTAGATGCGAGATGAAAGCGATACTACTCGATGAAGATGTGTCTTAAACTCTTAAAGTCTTAGCTACATACAAATAAGTAGTTAATCATCACGGTAGCGATAATGCCACAAATATGACGTTCGAGTAGTCAGTTTGAGTGTGTAATCACTCTAATCACTAACAACTGTAACAACTCTCACATTGCATAAGTCTCATATACAATTACACAATTTCTTTTAATTTTACTACCTACTACAATCAATGCAAACGATGAGATGAAACTATGAAAGCAATTGTAGTCATTGAAATATAAACAATAACAATTGTAATATTGTAAATGATACATCGCATTCCAGTAAAATCCTTCTGATAGAAGTGACAGAATTAGGTTATTGAATCATGATTTGACGAACAAAATAATAGAGATGACTAATTGTCAAACCAAACACCACAAGTGATCTAAAACCACAAAGTAAGTGTTATTTACTGTGTTAAATTGATAAATGTGTTTAATGCCTTGCCAAGTTACTCGTTACATTATTTCTTTAAGATATTTACATACAATGAAGACTATGACTTATAAGGCCTTGAATTTTATGCCACATCTGCGTATACTCCTTCTAACTCGGTTTTGTAGATGTTGTATGATGTATCGTATCCGTATCACATTAATTTTTAAGCTAAAAACAGAACACAGCGAAGATAGGATGTCTCAAGTATTGAAGTTCTGTGGGAAAACCTTTGACAAGAAAGATGACCTTACACAGCGAGATTACATACTGTCTGCATATGTTCGTATATAGTATAGTGTTGGTATTTTTCGATGGGATCAAAATGAATTCATCTTTCTTAAACATGTGGGTTTCTATTTTCCTATACATATAAACTAGCACTCCTTCTTAATGTAGGCATCTTATGATAATGTAATAATATTATTATGACTGTGTGTAACTTCGACGAGCACATTGATGTACGCTATCAAGTATATACCAAAATATAAATATTTGATCACGGCCGTCTTATATTAAAGTTAAAGCTATAAAATCGATATACATAAACCTAGTAATATACCATAAAATACATTTAAGTATACGCGAAAATAAATGTGTAGATTATTTACTACTTTCATATTGGCTTTTATTGAAAATTTTTCTTAGAGTATATAAGTATTTGAACTTTGAAAATTTTTCTTTTAAGAGCTACAAAAGTAAAAGTATATAATATTTCCATTTTCCATTCCTTAATAATAAAGAAGACAATATTTCACATTAATTTGAACATCCTAATCACACATTTTCATTGATTTCTAATAACATAGCTATTCTATGTATACTGTTTATGTAAGTACATTTATGATAATATTATTTGAAGTTGTATTCAGTTATTGCGATAGGTACATGTACAATAGCGATGTATATTATGTACTATAATATATTCTTATAATAATAATATCAGAGCTAATATCAACTATAAACATAACAGTTCATATTACTGTCTCAATTTTTAATATAATATACATTTCAATTAGATATACAAAAAGTAGGTAACGCTATATTTGAGGAAATTATAAAGACATACGTTAAGCATTCAACGTGTCTTTTCTGGTCCGGTAAAATAATTTATAATCAAAAGAATTTACGGACATTGCGCAAGAGACTGAGAAAGAGACTCAAAATAATGGAGTGACTACAATATTATTTACATTTTTGTATTTGGATATTTATGGAGTGGTCGTATAGTAGCTTTTCGTCATTTGTACTCCATCATCATCAAAACTTAATGTTTTGCCAATTAAATTGCGTTGCAGCCGTTTTACCCTTCGTTTAGCACTAAGTTGTTTTTTGATACTATTTCTCCCTGGAATTATAAAATCTCTTATTTCTGAGACTCGCTGCTCAAATAGACTTTCTTGCTTCCGCTTTTGAAAGAGTAACTTAATTCCTAAAACGCAGTACAGAGGTTCTCTTTGTTGCCGATTCCTCCTATTTCAAAATTCTTATTAAAACAAGCAGTACATATTATTTTATAAAATGAAAATAGAAATACAGATGAATCTTACTGTGGTGAGTAATGCTCCGGGATAGCTATTCCATATTTTCTAAACACTGAAGCTGGAATTTTTTCAAGTCTAATTACCGCTTCTGGCAAATGATTTCCATATGAAGTCCTGAAATAGTAGAAAATATATCATGTTTTACACCATTAAGAATAGTGAAGGATATTATCAATTACATTAGTTTCCTTTACTTACTTTGAAGTTGTTGCAGGGGAAGACAAGTCATTATTTCTTGGTGAAACGGTTTCTATATTAATTCTCTCCAATGCCACATAGCATGTTCGCAGCGAACTTTCCATACCCTCCATTTTCCTACACACACAGATTAGTGAGCATATTATTAAATATCTATATCAGCCAGGAAAACTTATTTCATTGTTAATTAAATACATTAATAATTGGTTATACACTATTATTATGATCAAATAAAAGGCATTTTTTAAATCAAAAATAAATCTGGTAGGTACTCTAGTTTGTTTTCAATTTCTAATTCATCAGTTTCTCGCTGTTCATGTTCATCTTCACTTGGGAATACGTATTCATCTTCATCTTCACTTTGGCAAACATTTTCATCTTCACCTTCTTTTATATATTCTTTTGGTAATGGTAACGTAATTTTCTCCAAGCAAACAGATATTTTCGAGACATCAAAAATTTTTGGAGTATCTTCAGAACTCTCTTTACTGTTCTCCGAGGCAATCGTAACCATATTATAACCACAGGAATCTTCCTCCGATTCTACTTCCATTCGTTCCATGTTTCGATTAACGGCTAATACTTCATCGTCATCGTCAACTCCATTTATTACTATAGTCTCCGAAGAATCATCAGATTCTGATCTATTTAGGAAATTTTTATAAATTGAGAGATTCCGTGTCTTGGGGGCATTGTTGACCGAAAAGCATATCCTTTCCAATGAGATTCGTAATTGGGGAAGATTCCTTAAGTCGACTTTTTCAACGCTACAATAAAAGCACCAAAAGACATATCTATACTATTTCAACGCTAATTCATAATGTAATAATGCCACAAAGACAGCCAAAAAGTTCAGTGTCCCTTCACGTTTAAAGTTTGATAGTTACGATATTTACGATAATGATAAAAAGAAATTGAAAATCACAATAAAAATAACAAAGTGATTAATGGAATGGAAGGTTTCGTTAGACCGACGTCAGATTAGTCAGATGCCCTGAGTACCTTTTCGATTCCAGTGAAGCTTTCGCGTCTGATATTTCTTTATGGCAATGTAAAACTTCTTGCGGAATTGAAGAAAATGGCACCCGACATTTTTCAAAGTGCGATGTTATTAAGGGCTGTATGAAATTCTCCTTTGTGGTTTCCATTTTCCTATAACGCAACAAAAAAATTGATTTGGCAAATAAATTACAGAAATTATAGAATATTAAATAATTCGTGAGTTTCAAACACCAAAAATACGTTTGTTACATAGGTAAGCTGTATTGTAGTGCTATTCCGTTATGTCCGTCCGTCCCAATCAGTTTGATCTTGAATATTGAAATGTTGATTTATTTTGTTTATGATTTATGCAAAACCACTGCCAACTGCAAAGGAAATCCTAGTGTTCTACAAAGCATAAACAGTTAAATAATTATGTAAACATCTCGATTAACATGCTACCTCATCAGGAATGAATATTTTAAATTATTTAAATCAATTAAACAACTCATCACGCTAAGCTATATAAATTGCCTTTTATGACTGATATTATATCTACACTTAGTTTGTTTACGTGCTGGACAATATAAAATATAATATGTAAATTACATTCAAATTACCAATAATCCTTAGCATGGACATGGACAGCAGGAAGCGTAGCGTGGAGGTTGAAGAACTGCGGAAAATTGTACAATATGTTGTAGCGTAGCCTGTAAAGAAATGAGAAATGTTTTCATGACATTATTCGTATCTTTGGATTTTTGGATCCCTCACCCTCAATCCCTCCATCGAATTCAAAGAGACGGCAAATAGGGAAAAGTTTTCTTACCTCCAAACCATTTCTCGTTCCAAATGCAACAGTTGTGTGCGCGCGGCTAGAAATGTGAGACATCCTTGCGAGAGCTGCAATACATGAACGGATGATGCTGGCTGCTTATGCTTTTGCTAGGTCGCTTTCTCCTACTTTCGCCAACAGACATATACTTACTCGCTTGTCCAATGCGTTTAATTTGTAATAATTTATATTAATCATAATTATTTATTATGGCAGATTTCTGGTTGGCAGTTTTGTCTCCGATTCAAGTGTAAAATTGTTAAGAGTAAAAAAGTCCTTTACACAAGACCACAAGCAGACAATGTGAAAATAATGAGAATAATATGAAATAAATGGGAGAAAGTATGGCAGTTTAATGTATAGTATCATTTATTCCTTTTCTGTTTAAAGTTTGAAAAATGACAAAGTGACAAAAACCTTTTTCAACTAAAAACGCCTTATTTTATATATGTGACTACTTACACGATAGTTGTTAAAGAATAAGACTTGGAGAAACCGAAAATACTAACATAAAGTTGTCTTTTTTACCACAAATGCTTTAAAACAGTTAACCAGATAACAAATTAAAAAGAATTCACAATATCTACGGTGCGGTGCAGTCAGTTGAATTACTACCACAGTGTATATTGTATATATTTAGCATTTCCTAATAATCTAGTCACCATTAAATTTCCTTCACAAATTAAGATTTACAATTTATTATCACATTATTGAATAACTTTTACCTAATAATAATATTATAAGGGACTCAGACAACATGAAATGACACGAAGTTTAATCATAAGGGGAAATAAATAAAGGTGTTAATGGGTGTGCTCCGTATTTTATTACAATTACTACTGTAAGACAATATTACTACAAAACAAATACTATTTATATTACAGAAGCTCACATATTTTGTTACATCAATAAACTATCTTAAATCAAGGACCATATCTTATAGTGAATATCTTTCAATGACGGTAACATTCCCTCTTCAAGAATCACAGAAAGTTTAATCGACATAACAAAGGACTACCTGACTACCTTATCCTACTCCATAAAGAAAAAAAGACTGAAAAATGCACGGTGTCGGTATCATTTGCGACATTTATAAAACGAAAGTCTTGGTAATTACCTATATGCTGCATAACAGTGAAAATAATTTTCCCATATTAGCCATACTTTCCCCTATAATTGATACGTTTGAACAATGTTAACTCTTCAGTAAATGCTAATTTATGAGAAACCTAATAGAGCAAAGTAGAAAACAGTCTAAAAAACACAAATTACAGTGTATCTATACATAGTTATACAATACATATATAAGTTTAATGAGAATCAGTGATTCCTATGAAAATATATAGTCCTTTTTTAACCGTAGTGCTAGGTAATGGACTATTTTCTCATTTTATAACTTCATTTTAAATGCATTGCACATCTTTTTAACACTTGTACTAGTTGTATTTTGTATTTACACGAAGAACTGCGCTCGTTAAACATACATAATATTTGTAGAATACTTTTACATAAATATACATTAGTATATGGCATTATATACAACATTTACCTAGATAAATGTTGAGGGTTTTAGAATTAGGATCCAAAATATTCCTGGATTCTGCTTTAAAATGAGTAAAAGTAGCTTGTTTGCGGCTCAATTATTAGGAAATTTTGTATTTTTTAGCGATGTTAGTTCCAGAGTATCCATTTTTGTTAACACAACGGCCAAATTCTTTCCATCTTGTATACATTTCCTGTAAAACAAGAATAAGAGCAGTGTTACTGCCTCTAAAATAATTTACATTACAACCGGCAACAGATAATAGCGGGTTAAATTACCGTGCAAAGTCAAAAAATGCCAAATTAATACAAATCATGAAAATGTGACACTTTTTTAAAACTTTTAATTCCTTTTACACATATCGTCACCCTATATTATATCAAATCATTTCTATCCAAATCTTTTCGTTCTCTCAATTTGGAAATAAGGAGATTTAGATAGAAATGAATTGAGAAAACCAGAAGATTTAGATAGAAATGAATTGAGAAAACGAGAAGATTTAGATAGAAATGAATTGAGAAAACGAGAAGAATTAGATAGAAATGAATTGAGAAAATGAGAAGACTTGAATTTAAATGAATTGAGAATATGAGAAGATTTGAATTGAAATGAAATTGAGAATATGAGAAGATTTGAATTGAAATGAATTGAGAAAATGAGGTAATTTGGAGAGAAATGTATTGAGAAAATGAGAAGCTTTGGATAGAAATGAATTGAGAAAATGAGAAGATTTGGATATAAGTTAATTGAGACAATGTTTTAGATAGAAATGAATTGATTGTAGGGTAGGGTGACGATATGACCCATTTATTTTCTATTTTGAGCTTCAATTCAACATAAATAAATAGTCATTTTAGCCAGTGCCAGTGGTTATTGAACACTGTTTTGGGACACTAAAACCATAATCGTACCTTTTTAAAGCATGTCGACTATTTCTTTCTTTAGCGATTCCCGGATGATCGGTTCGTTTGTGAGATATTAATTGTGGTGCTGTTCGGAAGAATCTTAAGCAGTGCTTGCACATGTACCAAATGTCGACGATTCCTCCGGAACGGAGTGGACGTGAAGGAGAACAGGTGGGCCGTGAAGGAGAAAGGAGTGGGCGTGAAGGACCCGCTTCCATTATTTTTCCTTTTCGAGAAAAGAAGGAAAATCAGAGGTCAAAGCCCTAGATAAATATTATAATAATCGAATTTAGTGAGTTTAGTCCATGTTTAGTTTAACAATAATGAAGTGATAAATCTCTTAGCTCATCATTTTTCATATAATACCTAAGGAATAATGCTTCACGGAGAACTCGTATAGATGATTTCGTATATGCATGGGGGTGGGAAGGAATCGTATCTGGAAAAGGATACATCACATCTGGGTGTGGAGAGATCGTATATGCAAAAGGAGGTATCGTGTTAATCGTGTAAGAGGATTATAGGCGAGTCAGGATCAACAACTGTCCAAAGGATTCTTTGAATAAATAGGAAATTGTACTGGAAGATATAAATAATACGCTATCAGAAGAAGTCTTAATTTTGTTCAGTACCCTAGTACCCAGATACGATATCTCCATTTGCATATACGATCTCTCCACACCCAGGTACGGTTTCTCCATATATACATATATAATACAAAATCATCTATACGAGTTCTCCCGGTACCAATAACAATTGAATACAAAAATGAGCAGAAAGATAAAAAGGCTTGAGGAAAACTAAAAACTTAGCCTAAAACAAAAGGCTATAAAATAGAAATTCGGATTAATGTAATATACGCGTAATAAATAACATGCTTTATATACTAAACACTACACGCACTATAGTATAACAATAACCAAAATTCTCATTTGTAGCTTAATAACATTGTAGTGGACTTTTATGTAAATTATTTACTTGTTGGGAAAAAATTACAATACATTAAAAAAGAAATTGATATATACCTACCTGCTTTAAATGTTATTGGTTTGGTAGATTGGTAATCCGATCTTAAAGCCAAAATTATCTTACCTAAAGCTAATTAATTTAAATATGAATATACAAATACCTAAATGCAGTACCTAATGAAAAAATCAGAATTGTTAACTTTGTCTGCTATGCTATCTGACAGTAAACAAGAATTGAAAAATGCTACTTATTCTTTTCATATGAAATCAGATGGTGTTCTCCTATCATGCAGTCCTTTTCCTTTAGGTTCTTACTTCTTCTGTTTCAATTCTCTATACTCGCTAGCTGTCTATATACATACCAATACCATATCATAATATACATACATAATATGTACAGCTTTATATTTTGTATTCCTCTTTATGCCGTAAAGGAAACATCAACATATGAAACCGAAGAACTCAACACTCAACTGACTCAACTCTATGAGTCAGCTCAAAGATACCTCTATCATGAAAATGCGATTTACACTTGATAAGGTGTAGTGTAACAATAAGAATCAAAAAAGTTCCACCAACTTATAAATGGCTTCAATAAAAACATTTATTTCTGTCTTCAAGCTGGCCATCCTTTATGAGCATTTTAGAAAATTATTTTAGCCACATTGTTTTAACTTGGGAATAACAGGGAAGAGATTACCCTAAAATAAGAAAAAAATGCTGATTTTGGGAGCAAATTATGAGCAAAGGACTGAATCCTCTTTCCAGCATTCTAATAAAAAATCAAGTATGCAAATTGTACTTTTGTGATAGTGTCATTGTAATAATAATGCATCCATCTGTAATAAACCATTGTAAAACGGTTATAATACAGAGTAGTGTTGGTGAATGATTACTGTGACTGTGACCTTGACCTATTGACCCCATGTGGGTACTACTAATACATTATGCCACTTTGAACACTTGTGGTATATGTGCATAAAGTTTTAACGAAGCATCTCGGTCCGTTTTTGACATGACTTATCGACCTATCGAAATATGATGACTTGATGACCTATCGGCTACATTTTCAAGTTTAGTCTTTCTTTAGTCCGTCCGTATTAGTACGTGGATAAAATTTGACCCGTGTATTTCATTGCGTTAATGAGATTACCTCAGGATGACCTAGTTGACCTTCTCATAGTGACCCCATTTTGGAATTCAGTAGTCCAATGGGCCTCTAGATGACACAAAATTTGATCGTTGTACGCCAATCCGTTCAAAAGTTATCGTCATCCCGGGATCCGTATTAACTTTTCATGGGATTTGAGTACGTAGTATGGATTTTGGCATCCAAGGTGTAGGTGTAGGATTTGATTGAAATGGGTATTGAGAATTTAGGAGCCCTGCATTCTATGAAGCATATTTTTGATGCTTTACGGTAGCTCTTTTAAATATAGAGCAAGCGAGAGAGATCATTTTGGAGATACACAAGAAGCCGAAGCCCTAAGGGGAAAGGCAATACACATTGCAAGTTACATCATGCGACCGCAGCCTTTCAAATGTGGATAACGGGACACGTTGTGGTGCGGCTCTTTTCTGCCAACAAATTCTCATTTCTGCGATCTTTGTCTACCTCAACGTCCATATTTAACATCCCTCAAAGGAGCAAAGGCATTCCGGCAAATTGGGGTTCTAAGAAAAATCGTCCACAGAAAAAGGTCGAAAACTTGGTATTTATGGCTGACGCAGAAATTGTTTTGGCTCCGCTGCGAGCGGCTGTCAAAGAGCAGGTAATAAATATGTGTTATATTATTTTGAAGTTTTTCATAGTTGACGACATATGTTTGCCATATATGTCCGCATTTTAAATTGATATACAATAAGTTCGGTTCGGTACTTTTAAAACTGAATTTTAAGAGTATTTGCTTCATTCTTTTGATTTATGATTAATGTCTATGTATTTAGTTAATCCAGTAAATCTGGGAATATTATTTCCAATTTCCAATCATTCGAATAATTGAATAATATATGAATTTTAATTAACTTGAATGTAAATTCTTTATTATTTATTTTAGGGGGATATCGTGAGGAAGTTGAAGGAGTCTGGGGAAAGTGAAATTGAAGTTAAAAAAGCAGTAGTGGAATTGAAAGCCAAAAAGAAAATTTTGGAGGATAAAGAATTGGAATTGTCTCAAAAAAGTGATGAGTTCGATAGACCAAGAATGGAAGATTTGCTTAAAAGGCGATTTTTCTACGATCAATCATTTGCGATTTATGGAGGTAAAATGCATATACAATCATTAATCTTAAAAAATCATAATCTTCCACTTGACTAGTTGATTTAAGTGTTTAAATGTTCAATGTTCAGATATGTACAGATCCAATATTATAGGATTTTTTTCGACGTTGATCAAGTAATAGTTTCCCAGAATTTCCGTAACACAATTTTTTGGAATATTTTGTAGGTGTAACTGGCCAGTATGATTTCGGTCCTATGGGATGTGCTACCAAAGCTAATTTATTGAACTTCTGGCGTCAATTCTTCGTCTTGGAGGAAGGCATGCTTGAGGTAGATTGTAGCATTCTAACACCCGAACCTGTCCTAAAAGCGTCTGGTCATGTAGACCGATTTGCTGATCTCATGGTAAAAGATTCTCAAACGGGCGAGTGCTTTCGATTAGACCATCTCATTAAGGCAACCGTGGAAAAGATACAAAAAGACAAGAATTTTGACGATTCAAAGAAAGGTAATCAATAATGTAGTAAAATGAAAATCGTAATATTTTAAGTAGCCCATTTTTTAACATAAAATGAGCAAGAATATGTACATTTAAATTATAGATCGGATCAACACCGTATTATCAGCCTTGGATGGTTATACTAAGAACGAAATGGCTGACTTAATGAAAGAATTCAATGTTGTCAGTCCGATCACTGGAAATTCTCTCAGCGAACCCCTAGAATTTAATTTAATGTTCTCAACACTAATTGGGCCATCTGGAATGGTAAAAGGATTTCTTCGGCCGGAAACTGCTCAGGGAATATTCGTTAACTTCAAGAGACTTCTGGAGTTTTCACAGGGCAAGTTACCGTTTGCAGCGGCTCAAATTGGAAATGCATTCAGGAACGAAATTTCACCAAGGTCAGGACTCCTGCGAGTAAGAGAGTTCACAATGGCAGAAATTGAACATTTTTGTGATCCCACTATTTTAACACATCCCAAATTCGATGGTGTTAAAGACACAATCATGACTCTCTATTCTGCTTGCGATCAAATGGATGGGAAAAAACAAAGTCAGTTAAGCATTGGAGAAGCAGTTAAAACGGTAAGTACTGGACCAATAAATTGTAATAATATACATGATTTGGGAAAATTACCTTAATTACCTAATTGCTAATTGCTATGATATTGACAATATAATTTGTAAAATTCTATTTCATCAACAGGGTTTGGTTGCGAACGAAACTCTCGGCTATTTCCTAGTGAGGATTCAAAGTTTTATGATCAAAGCTGGTGTCAACCCCGAAAAACTTCGATTCCGTCAGCATATGGGCAATGAAATGGCTCATTACGCCAGAGATTGTTGGGATGCGGAATGCCTCACTTCTTATGTTAGTAAATTCACATATTTTATATCTCCTGGATAATCTGGAAACATACTTACCTGTAAATGTAATCGTAATTATTTTTTATTTTACTTCTAAAGGGTTGGGTTGAATGCGTTGGTTGTGCGGATCGATCTGCCTACGATTTAAATCAACATACCAAAGCAACTGGTGTAAAGCTAGGGGCCGAGAGAAAGCTGCCTGCGCCAAAGAAAGTTGAACTACTTAAAGCAAACCTAAATAAGGCTGCTATTGGAAAAGCATTCAAACAACATGCAAAATCTATCAGTGATTACTTCGATAATTTGGAAAACAGCGAACTGGAAGCTATTTCTGAAAAATTGACTGCTGATGGGTGGGTATTTTATTTTTGCTAACCCGAAAATGTACGATTTTTTTCTTATTTTCTGGTCAACACTAGTTTTTATTTTAATGGTTATTCTTGATTGATCATTTCCCTCGAGACTGATCATTATTAAATACTATTGCTTTCATGGAAAGGCAATTCTCAAAGCATTGTAAAATGTAAAAGGGGTTCGGGGTTCATTATAATGAATATAGTAAATTTTTGGCATCATTCCATTTTGTTGACAATTGTAGGTCTGTTGAGATAAAAATTGGAGAAGCGTCACACAAGCTGACAAAAACTGAATTAAGTGTGTCTAAAGTAGAAAAGACATTGCACGTTGAAGAATTTGTTCCAAACGTCATTGAGCCCAGTTTTGGAATCGGTCGAATTTTATATACCATTTTTGAGCACAACTTCAAAATTCGTCCAGAAGACACTCAACGAACCGTATGTTATGTTTCTTTTCTCTGCTTCTTGCTTTTGTGCTTTTGCGATTGTTTGTCATGTAGTCGAAATAATTGAATCATACATGTCTTTATAATTGTATTATAACAATTTTTACTTACATTTCGTTTCAGTACTTGTCACTGCCTCCCTTGATTGCTCCTGTGAAATGCTCTGTATTGCCCTTAAGCAACAAGCCCGAACTTTCTGCTTTGGCTGTAAAAGTTACCCAAGAATTGCGGAAGTATGAAGTTTCGGTAAAAGTAGATGATTCCAGCGGCTCTATAGGACGAAGGTAAGGAATGATATTATGACCATGTTGACGATATTCATACTAAACTACAAGCTAAGCAGGAATCAATTAGTCTGATTTAAAATGATATTTTAGATATTCCCGAACCGATGAGATAGCAATTCCATTTGGAGTCACCGTTGATTTCGACAGTGTAAGCACGGACACAGTAACTCTGCGAGAGAGGGATTCAACTTTACAAGTTCGTCTTCCGGTAAGTCAGTTTTCAATTTATTTCGATTCGAATGGACGACTTGTTTCCTAATTTTCTGTGTAAACTTTATAATTTTATTTTGTATGAATTCAGATTGACAAACTTGGAGCGACTGTCCGTGACTTGTCCACAGGCGTATTGTCCTGGACAAAGGCTATGGATATCTTCCCAAAATTCGAGTCTCAAGAGGCTAACAACTAGGACACTTTTGTTCTGATTTTCCAACAACACCAATGAGAAATAAGCAAGCTACTACCCACAGCACCACACACACATTATTCAATGTCAGACATTACAATGCTATGATGATATAAAGGCATAAATAATGATAACCTACATATGTAATTAATTCAGGAGATTAAAGGTGAATTAATTTATAATCTGACTATACTGAATCCTAGCCGAATACTACTATGGCTTATTCTTGTACCTATTTACTTACATATATGTGTGAACGTTACCCAATTCATGTTTATTGTGGTGTTGGGTTTTTTGTTTTTAACATTTTGTATTACAGAAAATGTGTCCGTGATGTAATTTAATTTAGTGCTTCATTTATATCTAGTTATTAGCATAGTTTATTAAAAAGGAACGTTAAAACTTTATATTGAATTATTGAAAAAGTTGATGCAATTTCCGAACATCTTATTGTCATTACCCCTTCAATAAAAAAAATTAGATACGAATAATATTATAATGTGCTGAAATAAACTTATAAAATGAACATCAGCATTGGTTGCTTACAGAAGATTCTTTATTTCGTTCATTGAAGATTCAAAGCTTGGTGTGCCAGTAGAGTAGTTAACAGGAAATCGGGTATAACCTAGTCACATGCATACGTTGCCTCTAAACAATAGTGTCAGAGTCAGAGTACTATTCTCGGTATACTTTTTCGCAAGAGACAGGTTATATAATATTATATGATACGGGTAGGAGTATTATAATAATAATATAACTTCTGTGTCTAAACCTTAAAGATAAAAACGGAACATGAACGATTTAAGGAAATATTATTACTCTACTAACATAATTTGAACGTATAAAGTATGTACAGATAATCTTACATTTAGTATGGGCATTTACTTTACAGCAAAAACATCAATCACAGAATATTATAGATAAGGTACGCTAATACATATTATAGTCAGTATATAGTAGTAATTATGAATTCTGTTAATTGATTATTATCGTGTCAAGTCCCGTTAATCAACCAGACCAGTTTCTTCAGTACTTCTGGCGTTTCTTTAACTTCTCTAGTTTTTATCCCGTTGAAACATATACGAAGCATATAGCTTTAGTTTCTCATTTCAATGCTTTTAAAATGCAAGTTTATAATAATTTATAATATTTAGTTTCACGGACTTGTTGGAGCACCTAAATAAGGGGTAGAAGTAGTACATGGTACATTCTACTCTACCCTACCTACTTCTAACGATTTTACTTTCTAAAGTATTTTCGTTTTCTTTGTAATTATATTACTTACTGACTATTTTAAAACTTGTCTACGAAATAGCAGCAATATAATATAATTAACGATGACTTACTATGCAATGTCGAAAACGTGAAAAAATTTTCGTTTGTAGTATCGACTGCAATTGCGATTGGAACTTTGGAACATTAAAAAAAGTCAGATTCGACTGTGAAGGAAGATGTTAATTTAACATAAGACGAAAAATTAGAAAGTTCTTAAGTGCTAGAAATAAATTGCGGAAATTGTGTTTAATTTGATTCATTGACTATTTTTGTAATGAAGAGCTTTGGTAAATCTACCAGTAATTATAATTAAGGTCTCCATATGTCATATATTCATTCATATAATATATTGAATTTCCATTGACTAAGCAATTCCCAATAGTAATATTGGGAAATGATTTTCTACCCAAGCTATAAATACTAACTAGCTAATTAATTGCGGTACATATTTCTTATAATATTAAAGGAGGAGGTTTTGCATTATATTACAAGAAAATAATACCCTATTATTTCGCAACACAATGATTTCAATATGATAAGATAATCACTAATCAGGAATAATACGAAAATTTTTCAAATCCAGTAGTAGCAAACAATGAAGGCCATCCGATTCGACATTTTCAAATGCCGAGGAGTGCTAACTGCGACCTCAATATTATTAGTCGTTTTTCTTGTTTGCAAAGTCGTAAGGAGGAGGGGCAGAAGTTGGAACGAAAGCCTGTGTTCCGTTTGCATACGCAAATCCGTTTTGCCCGGGAGGATAATACCCAGGGGCAGCAGCTGCTTGCTGAGGGTACACTACCGGCTGAGAATAGGGCTGTTGTGGATATGCTGCCGGTTGGGCATGATACCCGTTTTGTTGAGGTTGAGGCGGATAAAATCCCGGATTTACAGGAGCCTGTGGCTGCACAAAGCCTTGTTGTTGAGGCACACTAATTCCCGGGTACGGTGGCGGTGCATCGCTCATGTATACAGTACCGGCTGGAATATTTAATGAGCCAAAAATATTTTAGTCGCTGGGCAATATGTAAATTTTTGATACAATGATAATACATTTTAAATTAAGAGCTATACCTGCAGGGGGCGGAAAGTTATATGCTGGAGGCATCCACCCGTAGTAGTTACTTGGGGCAGAATAGTAAGACGCTGGAGCAGGCATGAATCCCGCGCCTGGTGCCGTTGCAGTAGAATAACTTGGAGGAGGATTGTTCCAATATTGACTTTGCGCGTTCATTTGTCTCGCTATAAATTGAAAAGAAGATAAATATAGATTCTTGAAAGAAAGAGTAATTCAAATTCAAAATAAAAATAACTAAGAGAACCTACCAATTTGCATGGCTTTCACCATTCCCTGTGCGAAATCAATAGCACCTCCCGATTTAAAAACTATTTTAAATTTTGCTTCGCCTCTCCATCCTCCATCAGGTTGCGCTCTGACTTTCCCCTTCATAAAATTAGCTCCAAACATGGGTTGTTCCACATCAACTTCAGACAGCACACAAAACGGCAAAGAAAATGATTTAAAATTGCCAGTGTTTTTGCCTCCAAGAAAGATTAAACGATGAGTAGTTAAATATGCATTTCCAGATTTTTCTCCAAACTTAAGCTCCTCACTCCCAGAGAAACTGATCGTGGCATTTGAAGCATGGAGAAGTATCCTGATAGAATAGTGTTCATAATTTAGGTAATTAAAAATGTATACATGTATTCGTTATTATCTCAGGATTTCAATTAACGAAATTATACTATTTTATACACAGAAATAAGTATTAAGGCTTATTAAGGAGACTTTGAACATTAGGCAGACCTGGGCAAGCAAACTAAGATGTATAAAGGAGGTCATGGCCCTCATAGATCAGCACAGGTCACCCTCTGGTCTGTCTGATTGACTGATTTATTATTAAGTTGCAATTGCAAATAAAAACCTTACATTTCCCCCTGGTGTATGACTACGCCTCCTTCGGCATGGGCTGTATTTAAAGACATTTTTCTTTGGAAAAGGTGGACAGATTTCCAGAGACTTTTTAGTTGTTGTTCGCAGCGACAGAAGTGACGACGAGGCCTCTGTAAGTAACGTAATAAAATACAAATGAATCTGTAAGAATTACTTCTTATTTGTTGTTTGTAGAATTGAGGACAGACAGAAGGAGGACAACAATGAAACGGATGATATAACTTTGCGAATCTTTTGTTGTAAATATTGCAGGCTATTAAATTTAATTGACGAGGAGGATGACGGGACGGACTGAGTGACTCATTAAATCGTCATGTGACAAACTATTTACCTTTATTAGCTCCTTCTTCACAAAAGATTGAAGTTTCAAATCAGATGGAATACAGTGACGTCAAATTCCTTGTACCGTGCGTAGCAAAGTTTGTAATACGTAGTAGTGTAGTGTGTAGTGTAGTGAGTAGTGACTGTAGTGTGTGCAGCATAGTAAGTAGCTGGAGTTATGGATACAATGTATTATAAATATGGAGGACCTTAAGAAACTGGGCTATTGTAGGAAGTATTCATATACGACGGCTACAAGTTTAGGGAGA
>JABASI010002554.1:0-19303 GCA_019776505.1 Tomocerus nigrus
AAGTACTACTAAGTTTCTAAAACTTTTCATTCACAAAGTTCTATCCAGTAGGTGCACTAGCAATGAAATATTCTCACAGAATTGGCATAAAGTCATTTCCAAAGAAAGGCTTTTACCTTCCAGACATGACAATAAGAGGTTTAAATGTCCTACATTTTCCCTTATCATAGCCAAATATATATTTCGACTTTCATTTTAAGATCAAATGACAATGGAACAAGCTATGACCCCATTCCGCATTACGAAACTATATTATTTATTACTACTACCTGTTTATGGTTATATCTCGGTATTATCTTTGTGAGACGTGTATTATATGTGTACGCATTTGGTAGCAATGATGTCACAGTAAATTACATACATAGACAAAATTGTAGACATTTCTTTTTATCTTCTGCCGTACTATATACCTTACTTATATCATATTCTCTTTATTACATAATGCATACGAATTAAGTTATTTATTCCAAGAATTCAATTTTCATCATGTATTTGTACCTGTATGCAGTACCCTTACCAAAAACAGCCTTTCGGATACATTTTCTTTTGTATTATCTAATGAAAATACCAGTTTATGGAAAAATTCGTAAAAAATGCAAGAATTCATTACATAATATATTTCGCAACATTGGAGTCCTTTTCAAGGTTATGAATTATTATCCTTTGACGGGTGAAAGAAGAGTCATAGTAGTTATAGAGCCATATAAAGTAGTAAGTGTGTATACAGGCAATATCCGAATGCTTAAGTACCAAGTAATAAATCATATAGAAATGAATACGACTGCAATAAGAGTGAACATCCTCTGGGAATTCCGAAGGGAAGCTTTTTTTGCAAATTGAGGGCTAGTATTTATTGTACATAGGAACTAATATGTAGTGCCCACAGGAAAGGAATAACTGCAATAAAAAATTCTATTGAATAAATTCCGCTTTTGGCCCTTCTTTATCATTTTCTGTGGTCATGACTTTTGTTATACTATGATATGTCAGCCTACTCATTCTGAGAGAAAGTTAACTTTCTCCCGCTACATGGAGAGAGGAGACAGAAGCGAATGTACTATTTCGAAACATCCTTCTTACTCAATAAATAACGAGAAAGCCAGACAGCGGATACCTGAGTAGGCTTTTTCCAAGCGGGATGTAACTTTTGTAGACATAATATGATACTGAATTTTACAGATAGATTTGACAGTGTATAGGACATAATAATATGATCACTAATAATATAACAGATACATAAGTCACAGATACTTTACAAATAAACAAGGACAAGACGACAGGAAACTACAATGAAATTCCATTACGCAACAACCACTTACGAACTGACATCCGGTGAAGAAAATATTGAAGACACTGAATATAATAAGAGATATTTGTAACGGAAAATCATACTCAGCAAGACTTACGTAAATGTAATCTGAATTCTGATGGATACCAACCTTAAGGCTTTTAAATATAATGAGAATAGAAATTGTTAATCCACGGATCAGTTTCAATTCAGCGCACCGAAATAACCACCACCATACAATTATGGTAAAAGGATAGTATAACACTTAAATATCCATCGATTTCTTGTTTCTTGTTGATCAAGTTACAATACAGTTACCAATGCTGATGTCAACTGTAGACTTTATTTGAAGTCATACTGTAAAATTGATGCAGGGTACTTATTATGCCATCAAGGCCACAGCTACCGGGTAGAAACCTAAATGTCTGTAACTACTACTACTATTTATATAATATTTACTAGCAATATTATAGTTATAAATTAGCATTATTTTGTTTCTTATTACTCTGCTAAATTGAGACTTGAGACCCTTAAACAGTACACCTATAAGCAACAGGTAAGTCAGGTGGGTACAGTACTAGGTAAATTGCAAAAATAATATTTCACTTTGCAACAAAAACTAAAGTAGTATTTACCTATAGTATCTTTGCTACTATTTAACTAAATAAATAATGCTACAGAGAAGTTTAGAAACCGAAATTCTTCCATTTACCACACGAGCATGTTGCTTGCATAACAAATTCCTATGAGGTTAAATTAACTGTGTGCAGATTAGCGCATATAGTTTATAAATACTTATAGTAAATATGTAGGTACTAATTTGGGATGCAGAAAAGAATTTGTATATTATGTGTGTGTATCACTTATATTATACGCATACGCTTAGGATTTACGAATGTAGTAGACTAGGATAGTTAGGATTAGTTATTGTACATGCAGACAAAGATTATCACAGAAATTAAAAAAGTGGAAAAGACCTTGAGTAACCACAGGTTTCATTATTGTATTCAGGTGTAGTAGTACAGATAAATCTCAGTGTTAGATTTACATGTCACTGTGTGAGGAGAGCTAAGATAGAGATTCTAACTCGATCTACTCTTCCATGTAAAAATACAATGCCAGACTAAATAGATACCGAAGATAATACGAAGAGATCACATCATGGCCACAAAAAATTCTTTCTGTGCTCTGATCACACAATCAACGTCCCAGTTTCAGTTTCGCTACAGTAAGCAGTGTGTGACTCTCAAAGTAAATCTCACTAAGAATCACGCAAACTATGTAAGGATTTTTTGTCTCACGTACTCTTAGCATCTCTGAAGTTTAAGTAGCTATAGCTAACCTAAGCAAGCATGGATGGATCACAAACAAACTACAAATAAAGAAAAACTACCCTATTTAACATATTTACTACAGATATGTAGTGAGTTGTTGCAGTGGCAGGAATTCAGCTGCACTATATACGATAGGAAAACAGACTAAAACTAACGCACACAATATAAACAAGTTTTCTTACTGCATCAAATACACTTACTACATTAAAGAAGCCTTTCCAAATAAATACAACTCATTTACTACTTAAGTTGCCAAAAATACAATGGAGGCTGTAGTGGTGAAGAAGTAGGTATAGTAGTATTTTTTAGAAGGGTTGGCTCTTAGGACGTGATATCAATGCAGGAATGTACAATAAAGACAAAAGAGTAGTAAAACACAGTAGGCAGGCGAGTCGTGGTCTTTGGACTTCTATGCTTACCGTTTAAACAACGAAATGCAAAAAATGGAGCTAACAATTACCTTCTTGAATTTGTAGAGACAGAAGAAAAGAAATGTATTGTTTGGTAGCAATGGAAATTGAAATGATCTCGTGTTCACTCTCATTTCTTGACTACCTATTTACCTTGACTTTTGACTGGAGAAAAAGTTTCTGTCTTCTCTGCTAGCATGTGTCTATGCCTCTAAATTAGACATAATATAGGGAGCTACATATTGAAATATAGTCAGTCTTTTGTAAAAATAAACATTGTAAAATGAACACCAGGTATGCATGCATGGCGTAGGAACAGAATAGAATGCAGATGCTAATCGGATGCGTGTAGACACGACAGACATCTCAAAAGAAAAGAAAATCCAATTCAACTCAAGTTAAGACTTTGTTGCGTCAGATTCTAATTGTTAACAAAGATACGCAGTAACCATATAAGTGTATACGTAGGTACACATGTACTATATATGTTATATCCCTGCAGATTATGATTATACATATATCTGTATATCCAACTTTGACTGTAGAGATCAACTCATTTTAAATTCGCATTGTCCGCGGAAGATAACAACTTGCTATAATATTATTACCACAAACGTAGGATATTCTCAGCCACGACAGATAATTATATAATAGGCATCTCTCAGTAGGTACAAGACACACAGTTTATCTGTTTCTGATTTTCTTGCTCGGTTCGTTTGATTTGTAAATTTGAGGAGGCTGGAGGCTTCTGCTAAATAATACTACGAAATACTATGTACCTACTTTATTTAATAGTTACGCGTTACGCTACGATAATCCCGAGATTAAAACAGAACAGACTCTGTTTCTATTTCACAATTGAACTAGACAATGATATGACCAGGTAACCTCAAACTTGATTTTTTATACCTTAAAGGTTAAAGAACGAGACAAGGTTCCACTTTGTAACACAGTAAACTTAGTATACCTATTCCGTACACATGAAATGTTACAGTATTCATACACTTTCCGTCTGTTGTAAATTTTGTGTTGCTGTTACTATCAAAAATTCTTACATTAATTATTTGTGGAATTCACTGTAGGAAAATTATTATCCTTTAAAACATTGTCGCTTATTATTTCCTACAGCCTCCTTTGTTTTTAGTTAATCTCAATTAAGTTTGAATAAAATTATCAACTAAATTTATTTGATGGCGTTACTTTACTAGTTGCAAGTTGTACCGACTACCAACAATCGACATTAGACCTGTAACATTGTAGAAACGAAATGATAATAAGGATAATTTTTATTGTGCTATGCATGAAAATACTACTAGGTATTGTAAAAAGTACTCATTATTATTTAATATATCTGTACAATGTTGCATCAAAGATGATGAGTATAGTGAGACTACTGGTTTTCCATGTTTTCTGCTTTAAATGGGTTTGGTGTGAATCAGATATTATTTTCCTTTCTGCTCGCTAATAACAGAGGAAGGAAAGTAATCTTTATGAGATGTAGCTAAAAATGAGAGTATCTCTCTTGTATTTACCTTATCAGTATTGGAGATAAGTATATGTTACGCGTGTTAATATTGCATTTATAATAGTAAGGTAACTTACGTTAGTATAGGCTGCGAGTTGTGTTGTAATAATATTATTAGGATTATAGCCAAAACTAAAGAATCTTCTTGATCATATTATTATAATGCTTAAGTATGAGATTTTGATTGTGGACTGCAGTCTCACATATTTATTAATTAATAATTGACAGGATGTAATGTTAAATGTAAGATAGTAGGAGAGCATTATTATATTATATCTGTAATAGTCTCGCTCGTTCGTCTTGTGGAAGCAAAGCATGACTATTGTAGTCTAGCCCTACTGAACTGAACTGTTGACATGCAACTCGTATGCAGCAAAGGTGAATCAAGGGCAAAAGAAAGATGATGATTTACTTTATATGTAACATAACTTCTATTTGATGTATATTGTGTACGCGTAGCTAAAGAAGTCCATTTAATAACCACATGCACGAAGCATGATGATATAAATGAAAAAGCTAAATACATAATCCAATAAAATGTACATAGTGTACCTAGGGATGATAGAGTGACGTCAATGTTTTGTAATCTCGAATTCTTGTAGCAGCTTACACTTGTTGATTTTGGCAAAGATTTCTGTCCCTTTATTAGTGCACATTGCACATCTTCATAAAATTCTGAAAAGTTTACTCAGAGCTCAAATTGAGTGTTTGTTTTATCTGAAGCTTACAAATTCTAACTTCAGTCATCCACATGCACTTTCAATGATTATTTTTAGATTTTTGAGTGGGTGTCTTCTATTGATGTACACTATTAAATCAGGTGTTTAATGCTAATAAAGTAAATTGTACTACAGTCATAAATATTTCTAAGTACCAATTTAAGAGACACTTTGATAACTCAATATACACATGTTAGCTATTGCTGTTGCTTATTTAAAAACGTTTACTTACGGTAAATATCTATAATAATTTCAAACGAATCGGTTCATTTACTTCTCCTAACATTCTGCGAATAACTTTGTGCATATGAAACGACCTTGTATACAGAAAAGTCATCATTCCTATGAATATGATTTTTCTGCTAGTTGTGTCATTCAAAAGATTATTTAATTTTTAGATTCTAGCAATCTATGCCATGGGGGAATTCAAATCCTAACTTATTATACAGATGGATAATAATTGTACTTGATAGCTGCCAGATTTTCTGACCCCAAAAACAAACTACAAGTTATAAAATTTAATGTAGGTATTGAATTTCCATTTATATACTTCGTAAATAATTATTCCCTAGTATTCTTAAATGCAATTTATTATGCTAAAGTCGTTAATAATTCTACTTAGCAGCTATTGATAGCTAGATCATGCAGGCAGGGTCAACCCAAAATTATTAGAATTCTTTCGCATTCAAAGAAATAATGGTGAATAATTTTTGGCTATAACCTGCATGAGTATTAAGCCTCACTTGGCTATAATATATAACCAGTTTGTATTGTACGCGTGTAACAAAAGAATTCTGCATATATTTGGGAAAAGCTGAAGAATCGTGTTGGATATCATGGCCACAAATTCTTCCTTTATATTTGCACACCTTCTTGAGAATTTCGATGACTACAAAAAGTTTCTCATAAAAAGTTATTGCGCTGACTTATCCTGTCTCTTTTATAGGAATCGATAAAGTTTTCAAAAGAAATTGCATCGTTGCATAATCTCAGTTAGAAATATTTTGCACTCTATTTTTACATAATGCAGCAGTGATGCACACATATTCGCATATCACGATCCTCAAACTTCAAACATTAACCTTGCTGCACCTATTTTAGTACTCATGTGAATGAAAGCTGATTGTAACAGATAATACTTACCTACATTTTCGTTGTAGCCTCAAAAGACTCTTACCTGGTTTGCACAAAGAGGTTCTAATAATATAATACGGTATTATCTACAGTAATAGAACCTCTATGGTTTTCCAATACGCACGTGCAAAACCCAGGTACAGCAGGTATTTTCTGAAATGCAAACATTTGATGATATTGCAATAAGCGGGAGCTGCTTTGATGTACTGTATCCAGCTTATTATAGGATTTTATCCTTTGAAGAAGGAAAGATGAAAGATGAATTGCTTTTGCGTTACATTCATGTCAGCTACGAACGTGCGTCAATTGATGCATGGTCATTAGGTTGAAAATTTAGCATTTAAAGATTTTATATTACGTCACTTTATCATGCCTCAAGTTTCAATCACTTAAAAGAAATCTACATAAAAATGTGGCAATAAAACAGGAATTTGCCATTGTTGTGCCTTCCATATGTCATGTTTTGAAATAAATCCCCAATGATACATTAGATTAGAAAGTACAATTTTACAGAATTTTGCAGAAGCAGTAAATAGAACGATACGATTTTTACAATAATTTTTCTAGCAATCTGAAAAATAAATATTAAAATTAATTTGATTCTCTGGACTTTGGATGACGAATATTAATCCATTTTCAAACACACCATATATATAGGATTTTAGTATAATAGTCTACAAACAAATTGAACATCAAACCCAGCAATGCAATGCCAAAAATACAATCCTAAAATAATTATTCTTCATATTAGCCTAACCAGATATTGTATTTTTGGAATAATCTTTATAAAGATTAATTTAACTCATACTAGGGATGCATGGAAATATGCATGCACAAGCACACCCCATCAAATTACATATTACATATACCTAGGTACTTAATTTAATATGTGAGAGTGAGACTTCCTATTTTTAAAAGTTGCTTTACTAGAAAAGTTTTTTCTATACGGAATTCTTTGTTAGTTATGCAAAGGACTTGATTTGTTTAAATTGTGATTCTATGTTTGGCTTAAGGTGTAATTTTATACGCCAACGAAAATTAAGAGGTACATACTGGAGACATGTATGTGTCTACTAAGGCAGAGGACAAAAATATAAATTGTTGTGAAAAGCGTGGTATGGAATGTATTACATGTTGTAATGTAGATTTGAATGTCTGTCTAGTCTGGACTGGAGTCTTTTAGGCTCGGTTTCATACTTTGACTCGAGCGATAAGAACAGTAAAATACGTGACGTAATTTTATAACATGGTTAGTAAATCTTGCACTCAAACAAAGATCCGGTTGTTCCTTTTTTGTCTTTGTGATTTTATTCTGTCGTATTTAATGGTTAGTAGAATGATTAAATGCAGAAACGTGTTGTTTTGTCGCACCTATCTTTTTTGCATTTTTCAGTTTACCATTCCTCTGTACCTGTATTACTACATCACTAACACAACACACACTCACACACTCAGCTCAGCAACAAAGTATAACATCGTAACATCCAATTTTCCTTATTCACAAAACTAGAATTGGCTTGGCTTTCCTTTGACATTTAGGCAACGCCAAGTTGTGCCACTCCACAGCATAAACATACCACAACATCAACCTTCATTCAATTTCATGCATCTTTATGTTTAGCTGAAAACCTTCATCTAAAGTACACTACAATACTTATACTACTAACAGGACAAAGAGTCATTTTACACAACTTACTTGTATGTTATTTGCTTTGTATTTCAGTTCTATTTATTCACACCTTTAATATTGACTGTTGGGTTTACAAATTAAAGTTTTACTACCGGTTAGCGAAAAGAGAGATATACTTTTTTCGTGGCCCATGTGCACCAGAGCGAATTAGCTAAAAATTTTATGTTTTACGTCTTGCTACACTGAACAAAAGTTGCTCTTATTATGAAGTTTCTGAGAGTCCCTTATTTCGATCCCTGGGTGCCCTCAAAATTGCTCTTTTTGTTTATTGAAGGTTTATTATTCCATAAAGAGTTCTTGAAATTACGAGTATGACCTGAATCGGATCATTTTGACCTCGAGGCTGCACACAATGCAATTAATAAAAAAATGTTCGAAAACAGTTCAAAATTTGATATTTTAGTCAGGAATGAATTTACGAAAGATGTGCCTTAACTTAATTTATCTCTTCAAAAATTAAACTGTATTTATTTATCTTCATTGGAAAATATTGTTATTATTGAATAGGGTTACAATTTAGTACGTGTAATATAGTTCAACAATAGAAAATGGGATTATTCAGTTAATGTAATAGAAATCCGTTGTAAAAACATGTCGGGATGAAAACAACCTTTTCGAGTTTCGAATAATTTCCTTCTTTCACTTTCCATGTCCTAGTTATTTGAAGATAAAATTAATTTATGCCATTGCCTTGCTTAAATGGGATTCTAAATTCAAAAATAAAATTTAATTGATTCGAAATTGGGCAATTTAAAAGGTTTAAGATTGAAGTAGATATCAGTTGACACAGCTCAACATGTAGCATGTATGTCAAATCCTAAATGTTAATATCTATGAGTGTATACTATCTACTGTGTTAAGTTAATATCTGCCTCCTTCAAAATTTTATACCATCTTTTATTTAAGAGGTGACGAAATAGGAATACGCATAATACGTAAATACCATGCATATCAGTAATGGTCGAAATGCCACAGCTTTGCATTGCAGATTACAGGGCAATGAAAATATGTCTGCATGAGAAAAAAAAGACATAAATTATAAAAAAAACTACAAAAATTATGTAAGGATCAATATTGATCATGGTCTTTTAAAGAAGTCATATCTATTGTAATTGATATGAATCAATATTTGATGCAATAAACATTCTGCCAATTACTAGATGTAGTAGTCAAATGATAAAATCTTAATGTCACTAAGTTGGGATATAATTCTGTTTGTAAGGATAACTTGTGTCAACTTCTGGCTTGTGTCTTGTAACAGATTATCCGATTGGGGAATTACATATTCAAAAGAATTATCAATTCAGAGTTTGCGGTCTCTTTTGCAATTTTTAATTCTGAAAATTTTTACCAATAATAAGTGAGTAGGTGTCTTAGTCGAAGTTCTCTTCGGAATACTTTCCCCACTAGAACTGAAAGTTCAATCTGTTCAAGTGTGGCCATGTGGCAAATATTTTTCATGCAAACGACAAGAGTATCGAATCGCAAAAGGTTTGCTATTCACGTAGAAATGAATTTTATTTGCAAGATATTTCAAAGAATGTATTGCAAAACCAGGTGAAAAACCACTTTTTAGGCGTTCTTAGAATAGTATTACTAAATCATCACATCATCATCTAGTATTACTAAATCGGCATAAACATTCGATTCGATTGAAATAAATTGTTTATTTAGATTCGGACCCTGATAGCACTAGCTGAAAGCAGCTGACAGGAATTCTTAGAAAATCTCACCGATAAATATACAATAACTTTTGAGCAAAAGTATGTTGACAGGTCTATCTGCAATCGCAAGATGATGGAGATAACTCGGATGGCTAAGAATGTTTATTAATTACACGTTTTTTATACTATGCATAGCCTACAGGCTGCAGCTGTATTATATCGTGGAATGTTCTTGCACATAAAATATCTGCGATATAAAGAAACTAATTTTTGCCAGTCCCGTTTGCACAGGAAGTAATTAAGAAAATTGATTATTCTTAAGAATTTGATAATTTTTATGCAAAGGGAACATGAACTAAAGTGTTACACACTGTACTAGAAAGCTTTCTGTATTGAAATAAGGAATTCGAGAAATATTTGCACCATGTGTTTTTCGATAACATCATTTTCTAATAGAAAATTGTCGTGCTTATGAAATTAGCTGTGTTTAGTTTTTGATTGTAGGAATCAGTGTGTTTCACCTTCTCACGCAGTGGAATGGGGATCACGAACTTGGGCATGGAAAAGGAAAACGGAGTGTAGAGCAGATTCTGAGGAAAGGGGAAAGGGAGGTGAAAGCAAGAGAGAGGTCGTGCTGTCAGAGAGAAAATAATCAAAGGGATTTCTCAGCCAGTGCCGTCCGTCAGTCAATCCAGCATTCAGTTGCAGAAATGAATTTCAGATTATTCTTCTTTGGCGTGTCACTGTTATTTCCAGTGCACAATCTGCCTTTCATTACACATCACAATTTATAGTTACATATCTCACATTCTTTCATATTATGTTCTAATATCCCTCCGAGGTAGATTTATACGGATTTCTACAGATGTTCTTTGATTTCCTTCTCTTTTTACCTCTCATTTATATACTGAATGAAGTATATGAATGTTCCCGTTGACTTGTAAAACTTTGTCGTGCACAGTTGTCCTTTTCATCTCATTTTTCTTTACAAAAATAAATGGCAGGTATGAAGTTAATAGAAAAACAAAGTGTGTGAAGTGAACGGTGCAGGGTGCACGGGTTTTCTAGCGTGATAACATGATGTCGATGTCAAGTCTCAGACTGCCTTTTTATAATCCACGTTCACAACATGAGGTTAAAGTTACACGCGAAGGTGATTAATGAAAGGAATCTATTACCAAAAACATTATAATGCTATATCTAATGTTTCTATTGCATTTGACATTAGGAGCTACATTCCTCATTTAACAAAAAGTAAACAATCCCCTAGTAAACATTCTTAAATTCTGCTAAAATAGAATGGAAAAGCAAAGGAAAAGCATGTTCTACACCAAAAAGTCGAAAATAAAAACAAACTCCCTACCTGTGCACATATCAAAGTTCTTTTTTGCATTTATGTCATGTAGTACCTTTTCTTCCTTTTTCGATTACAAATCCAGATTTCCATATTTTCGTCATGTTTGGGCTGAACCTGCAACTGTGGGGTAACAAGGTGACGACGATAGCAAAAGTAACGATAAGAAAACCAACCAAACATCTATAGCAAATATAAAAACAATGCATACCTAGTCCATATGCGTATAGGATACCATAAAAATAGTTTTTTTCATTTTCCTACATCATTCAACATATAATTCCTACCCTACCCCATAGGTATTTAGCCACGATACATTATAAGGACACCAGTATACAAGCTATATATTTGTAAAGTTAGTACTTCTAACATTATAATCTGAATTGTGAAGTGAATCGCACTTGTCGAACTTCATCAAGTGTTTACTACATGCAATCAGGCGTAACTTGTAAAAGCTCACTTCGTGGGCGGCTATTTTTCTCTTGTCGTTGTTGAGTTGAGTTTTGAGCTGGGCTCTCAGATGGGAGTGTCCCTCTTTCATTCCAATCCAGCCAAAGTATTTAGTATCCGACTTGGCTCAAGTCAATTAAGTCCAGTTTAGTCAAGGCAAAAAGACGAAGTGTAGCTACAATAAATATCTACATATATACACAGGTGAAAATGAAGTTGGGATGGTTGTAGGTAGTTGTAGGTAGTAAATAGGCGCCTTGGTAGACAGAAAATAAGTGCATAGCACAAGAAACTAATAAGTAGTAATAGGTATGTTAGTCAGTAAGTACTGTAAACAAGTTCCATACACAGCTGTTCATTAGCTGTGAAGGTGACAGTCTTATTATTTCTTGAAACATAGATCCTTCCATTCACATATTGCGATAGACGACACTATGGTACAGTTAAGTTATTGTAAAACGGCAAAAAAAGAGAATGAAGCCTTATTTGTAAATTAAGTACCGACGTAGTCTATCTTGGTTTGGTTTGAGGGAGGATCTCGATCTGTTTCACTATCAGTCACCATATAAATGCTAGCTACACGTACAGGTAAACTTGAAAAGGCAAGTATGAAGTAGGTACGTCCGCTTTGCCAAATAAGAACATAGAATTATAATATGTGCACCAAAGATAGAATACTATAAACTTTTACTTTAGATAAGTACATTGCTAAACAGGTAGGTAGGTACTAGATAAGCTTATAATAATAAAAATTATACTACTATGTATTTACATATATTATTATGATAGTTTTTTAGTCTTATAATAATATAAAAGTGAAGAGGACACTGCGAAGAAGCGATCAGACAAACAAAACAACCTCCCCATTAAGGTAAGAGGGCAAAACAGACTCTAAAGTTAATAATATAGATAAAATAAGCTGAAGACGCCAACTACGGATAATGGCAAGTAACCAATTGAAGGTAGGAACACGCATACATAACAATTACTGATGCATTTCATGATTTCATTAATAACAAACTGACAATGAGAGAGCTGACATGGCAAAGTGAAAATTGACATGGACTAGTTAGTTAGTCGTTAGTTAGTCAGTCTTCCAACATGTATTATAATAATGTCATGCTTAAGGCCTAATGACTATTCTAGTGATTCGTCGAAGAACTTCAAACTGATTATCATTATCGGAAGTCTAAGTAAGTCTAGTAAGTAAACTCATGCAAATTAAATGCAAATCATCGTGTGGCACAGGCCAGCCGTCATCTTTCCACAATAGGCAAAGTTGAAAAAAATGATAAATACTTATTATGACAATAGTGAGTGCAGAAATTGATAGTTTGGAGTCATGTGATGGGATAGTTTGTCTAATCAATTCTGCATAATCTTTGTTTGTCCATATTTCTTATGCTAAATGTCCATAGACGTCAACGAAATGCTAATGGTCAACTTTTTTCTCTATCCATTGATTACTAGTATGTAGTAGAGAGTGGAGTGGGGTAGAGAAAAGGAGTTTGAACTGGATATGAGTATGTTGTTAATAAGGATAATATAATATGTATTTACGTATGTAGAGAATGTACATAATGGGATATCATATCATATTATAAGCTCAGTTCGTCAAGTCACGCGAATATTCTAATGGTCATTACTTTGTTCATTACATTAAGATAAGGTCCACGGTGCACAAGACGAAATTCAAGGGAAGAAAAAGTCAAATTAAAGAGATTTCGTATAAAATCTTGGCCATTAGTGGTCATAAGAACTTGGGTTATCTTCAGCTCTGTATAATGTGGGCTAGTAATAATAGAAATGTTGTAGTCTCTCGCAGATTACAAATAGGTACAAGGTTGATGTTATTAATGTTTAGCTATTTAGTCGGTTAGTATTGTACATGCATGCATATAATATATATTTATAAGTAGAAGAAGCACAGACAGAGCCAGTTTACTACATTAAGTACCTAGAATAGTGGATTTCCCATTTTGTTGTAAGTATAAGTAGTAATACCTAGTGCCCATTACTCACGGAATAAAAAAAGATAATAGTAATAGTAATAATAATGATAAAGTGAGACTTACAAATGATGGGAGGGCAAATTGGCGCCAGGAGAGTCGTCTTCGATGCATTTCGTGATTCTTTCGTGTGCATTTCAATTCAATTCATGCAAAAGCTACATTCGACTCACCGTAGATTGTAGAATAATCTAATAGACACAAACTTTCAGTCCCATCTACCATAAAGCAGTTAATGTATGTGTAAAACAAGAAAAATGAGAATTGGTTAATGTCTGTCTGTTGTGCTCTCTGTAGTAGGAAAGAGTCTCTTTTATGTGGATGTGCACACACAAACAATAAAACAGTTTCATGGCACTTCATCTTATAATATTTACCAGATCAGACCAGATTGTACTACTACCAGAGGCACAGCATCAAGTTAACTTTATCAAGATTCGCAAAAGAGCCACACTCTTAGCACTAGATACTTAAAAGATATTTTACCACTTAATATATACATTATACTTTACGCATAGCTAATACAATTCACTCATCTTACGAGCCTTATGTATTATAATGGCTCTAGTAGCGGCGCCGCACTTGATTACCTGTGCAAAATACTTGAATCTTGTTCACCAATGCATTTTTGCATGCAAATCAACCACGGCCGCATCCTCTTCATACACAATCTCCACTTTAACAACTTAAGAACGTGTTTGAATTTCATTTAGCAATTAAATTTCAACATTTCTACCATAGGGAAGGGAATTCAATGAACATCATTAAAAGTCATACATACATACATACATAGTTGTAGTTTGGGGCCTGGTTGACTAGACTTGACTCTCTAACAATCTCATCCACTATCTTGATGAACAGATATTATTTGTATTCTTCTTTTACGTACTTATTAGGTACTTGTGTAGAACAGGATGGTTAAAACATAGCAAAAACTACTTATACCAATACTTCATTCTTTTTCCTCCTCAACTGCATTGGATTAGTCATCGTGTCAAGTTTTACTCCCACACGTCCTGTCCTCTTTGTCTTCACTTATGCATTTGTCCCATCATTTTTCACCAACCCTTACCCATTTGGCAGCTTACTTTACCATTCCTACTGCAATACTACTACATGCATAATTCAAACCATCAAACCCAATTCTAAGTACTTTGCAGTTAGGTGCTATTCAATTCTGACCAATCAATTCTACCTGGTTTATTTCCTTCCAATGTTATGGAAAATTACTCATTTTATTATCGTAATCCTTACTCAAGCATGAAAATCAAATAAAACATTAACAACTTACTTAACATAAAAAATCATGTTAGGTAATATGAAAGTGTAAATGCATGAACAAAATGGGTACCTACAATCCTACACCTAGAAATACAAACCCCACTATAAAATTGTAACGTACATACATAAATTACATTTATTTACATTTATACACATTTATATACTTCAAATTACATTTACATTTAATTTAGGAATTAGAACATTTGAGACAACAGATGCGTATTTTAAGCATTATTACTGTAGAAAAAGCATCTTAACCTTTAACTACAATATTCGTAAAGCCTTTTTACAATAATTTATCTACATAGTAATCATCGCTGTNATTCGTACAGCAACTCAGCCTTTTTACAATAATTTATCTACATAGTAATCATCGCTGTTCAAGTTAGGGCCTTAAATTATTCAACTATTGGGCTTTTTACTAAAGTGCCAAATATTCTTACTTTAGTTTCCGAATTTCAGTTGTGTTACTAACGATAGCCGATAGTAGTAATAAGTTTAACTTTGCAACGTACGGTTATCAGAGCTTTGTGATCTTGGTAATTGTAGCGTGAACGGAATTGTGTCGAATGGAGATTTGCTAGGAAAATCTGAGTGACGTTTCCGAGCGAAGAGAATTTTGACTAATAGGCTACCTGACTCAAGGTAGGCACCTATATAATAAAACTGTGTTTGATGGGGTTTCGTTCATTTGATAACATTTAGTGTTAGAGAAAGCCTCTAATAACCTTTGCGTTTTCGTTTACTTAGGTTAAATGTTTTCCCTTCAGCTCATTAAAATTCATAGAGAGTACTTGGGGTTTATACCCAAACCTAGATATTTATCGTGGAAATGCCTTCTTATCTTTTGAGAGCAGAAAGCTGACTTAGGGCTATTCTCTCTGGAGAATCCCAAATAAAATCTTTCAATGGAACTAAATTAAGAGCCGTAATTGAATATAGTAAAGCATTAAGAGCTCAATTATAGGTGATAACAAAGAGTTTGTTCTTCAGGTGAATTATAATTATTTCCTACATGTTTTTGGAAGTTTCCTATTAATCTATGGTACTGTCTGTGCAATTAAAAATTTTCATATGAATGCACAAAACGTATCTAAATCCTTAACTTAGTTTTTAATTTTTTCGAAAAAACATGTTCTGTCAGTTTTCCACAGCGCAGCGTAACTAATACAGGCATAAAAATTATTTGCACAACTAATGTATATCAACCATATTTATGCATACAATACACCGAGAATACAAGTTATCTTAATAACTCCATAAGACCATTGTGAACACAGGAATTTACACTTTCTTAGAATGAAACGCTGAAAGAAGCATGAAATTAGTGGTAACGTCACTGATTTGCTGAACTACTTAAATTGTAACCTTTGGCCATTTGAAAATTCACGATTGGGCAGATAGTGCTTTAACAACGCAGTTCAGTATATCAATACAGATATATCTTATATGATGATGATGATGCATTTGGTAGGTTTTTCCAGAGCAGAGTGATAGAATCTCGACATAAATCAAAAACAACAATGATACTTTTCACATATGCAAGCTTGTCTCATGTTTTAATGTCAGAATAAATCAATATGTACCGTTGATTTGACTTTTATTTTATTAGTGTCTAATTGTATGTAGTGTGCCAAAGACTATAATATGATTCGAGAAAACATCCGTATTGTTTAGGTAGTTGAAATTGGATCATAAAAAACAGTATAGATTGTTAAGCTTGCGTTACTAATGTATTTTACATGAACATAATAATGTCCATGTAGGAATTACATGGTAAACAGTGCAATAAAATTGATTCTTGGAATGTAGGAGCAGTAAAATGATAGTCGACGAAGATTAGTATATTCCGGTATTAATTTGCATTCAGCTAGGTACACATGGCCGTGGTGGTGTGGATAATCTAGGTGGACGGTGTAGATAGAAACTGCAAACGTGTGCAAACGAGTGATGTGATGATGATGATGATGATGATGACTGAATAGAATGGAATGTCTCAAGGACTCATATCGACCTTATCATTGTTTGTTGCGTTATGTATGTTATGTTGTGTTATGCTATCCTACTAACTAATCTAAAACTGAAGTAAAGGAGGAGAAAAGAGCTGCTGCTGGCTAGGTGAAGTCAAGTCCACCAAAAACAAGTTCGCCGACCTCTCATTCATTTCAACTTGTTTCTCTGTTCAAGACATGACACGAAATCAAATCCATAGCCAACGAAACCAAACTATCCCAATTGCTCACAGTTTCTACATTTTACTACTTAGAATTACATTTAAACTCCCTCAGCTATATTATCCCATCATCTTACATGTATCCACTAAGAAAAAAAAACTACATCCCGGATTTTTCATTCTTCAAGCTTAATAGTAAATTGACTTGACTTTGGAGCGAAGTGGAGTGGACTGACTGAACTAACCTGGCCTCTCCTCAACCAATATCACATACCACATCTTAAATGCAATTTTATAACATACCAACAACGTAAACGTCAGTAATGCAACATAAAGTTGCCGACTGGCTCAACTGCCCTGGCCTGGCCTGGGCTCCTCTTCACTGCCTCATAATGTCATTTCAACATCACATTAATTCAATTCACTTTCTGAGAAAACCATCTTACTACACCATCTAATACAATCATAGAACGCAATGTTCATCTCATAGCTCGAATAAAATCTTACACTTATTTTCTAAACACATGCTACATCAATCCCCACAAATTATACACATTCTTCCACTCATAAGAAGCCTTCAAAGATAATCTATAAGGTGTCTACTGTCATCTTTTTCCTCAAAACTATTGTGTTTTTAAAGCAGGCACGGCACAATCGCCCAATGTTGCACTGAGAGCTGATGTAATATGTAAATGTGGATGAATTTTTTGAAAAATGACTAAAAGTGGGCTATGAATAATAATTATGTCAGCTATGTACATCATAGAAACTATTAAAAATGCTAACCACTTTATATTTAGTTTGTTGGAAGTCTCATAGAGAAAGCACCCGAAAAAGGTAGGTACTTTATTCTTTATTATGATATTACGATATAATTACGTACGTGTTACTAATTGCAATTCATAATTTTGGCGGAATTAGTTAGTAGAAGAATAAATGTTGGAAGTTTTACTACGTTCCGTGGTATTTGTTCCTTGTGCTAATAATGACGGTAATTGTGGTTTAATCTAATCAAAGATCTAATAAATGTGATCTTGATTCATCTCGCCTAGCTATCAACAAACGCAAACGAGATTTGCAAGATGAGGAGCGTAGAAACGTTGGAGGAAGAGTTAATAGACATAGGATTAAGAGTTGAGTGGTAGGACAGAATGTAGAGGGTTAAGAGATAGACGTTCTTGCTTAATATGATTATATGGGTAATGTATGAGTAGAGAGATAATTCAGCTGAGGCGGCAAGGACTGACATTTTCTCGTCATCTGTAAAAGATTGAAGATGGATGACCCGGAATGAACTGATCTGGAATGAATTACTATCTTGTGTCTATAGCTCTTTATAGTTCGTGTAATTTGGGGGGAGATAATAGTGTGCTATAAAGTAGAGTAACTTTGTATATGTTTGTGTGATAGAAATGTTCTGCAGTTGTAAGAGTAGTAAAAGAGATTAGCTTTAGTTTAGTTTTGCTTTGCTTACTTAGCTTTAATTCAGGTTTGGTTTACTTTAGTAGTAGTAGTAGGGTTTTGTTTAAGTCTTCTCCTCCCTTGTTCATTGTTAGAGGAATGGTTTGCCTCTGCCTTGACTTCGTCAATAAATCTTGTCAAGTTTTGCGGTGGAGTGGAGCCAGAGCAGGGCAAAGCCAAAACTAGAGAAAAGGCAGAGTCTACACTAAAGTAAACTGTCTTGTCTCGTCTCAGAACTAAACTGCAGCGTCGTCGCGTGTATAACTACATTCTACCTACGAGCTAACTCTTACTTATATACTTCTTACCTTTCTTTGTAAATGTCTATTAGGAAGGGAGAAAAAGTTTTACGTCTAACTCGTTTCAAGTTATGAAGAAAGTCAAGTCACTATACTACTAAGTATATATACAAAGAGATCATAATATTCTATTTCTTGTATATTTGCTTTCAATGCTTTTGCTTTTGAATCTATTGATTGCTTGTTCAGGTAATGGTTAAGTTTTGCAGATGATGCGTTCAGATGTGCAAACATGCGTAGGTACTTACTTTGCAACTGCCTGCATGGCTGTACTATGAACAGCAACTCTTTTGTAATTTTACTATATGCCATGAAAGAGAATTAAATGGCAAGGGAAATGTTGAGTTTAGCAAGTCTTGCCTTGTTTTTTGAGTTGAGTGAGCATCGTGAGTGTTGAATAGCTACATATTATCGAGAACCGCATGCAGTTGCTGATGTGATATTGATGGCTGGGTTAGGCTAGGTTAAATGTTAAAGGTATTTCAGACATGATAGTAATGTTGTTGTACATA